>SKCR01037883.1:0-105159 GCA_019454045.1 Zanthoxylum bungeanum | reverse complement strand
TGTTGTATTGAATGAAACTAAAATCAACGCTACTGGTGAAGGATACGGTTCAGTATTCTGGTAATTAAATCAGACTAGTATTATTTTTAATATTGTGTTTGCGAGTGTGTGTTTTTTTTTAATTGATAGCCTTTCTTCTTCTTGATCATGGCTGTATCCAGCTATAATCTTTGAAATTGGTTGGTCACCGTAACAATTTATGTCTCATCTTGAGCCAAATGACCGTCTATTCTCAAAAGCAGCCATCTTACTGTTTGAGTCAATTGAGAATAAGTTATTCACATGTTCTTCGCAATGTTACTCTTATAGGTTGAGTTAGTTGCCAAATTGTGGGATAGTCACCATGTCATTGTTTAGCAAGAAGAATAATACTCATCACGACCAGCAGGAGAATGAGGAGCAGCTTCATGAGTCAAAGGTGATTTAATCAGTTGATTTGGCTGCATTCAGTAATTCACTAATAGTTATATGCTTGGATCCATGTAACCAATTAATATTTGGGGTTAGCGATACAGATCTGTCTTCTTGTCAAAGCAAATGTATTGATCATTTAGAAATGACCCTTCTTCTCTGAAAATAAACTACAAGCAGGTCAAGGAGCTTAAGGATGCTATTGGACCACTATCTGGACGTAATTTGCAGTACTGCTCTGATGCATGCTTCAAGAGATATCTGGAGGCTCGAAACTGGAATGTGGACAGAGCAAAGAAAATGTTGCAAGAGACACTCAAATGGAGGTCAACCTATAGGCCTGAGGAAATCCGTTGGGTTAGTTGGTTCAGTTGTCCCCGTGTGTTGACACTTGCACAAGCTTGAAATTAATATCATTGAACTTGACAATAATAATTAATTACTTCTTTGAGGTTTGTTAGTTCTACTTTCACTGATCATGCGAAGGATTTTATTGTCAGAATGAAGTTTCAGTTGAGGGTGAGACAGGAAAGTTATTTAGAGCTGGTTTTCATGACCGACATGGCAGGACTGTTCTCATATTGAGACCAGGGATGCAGGTAGATTATTTAGATGATATTTAAGTTTCACATTTTATGAGCTTTAATAATTTTTAAAACCAGTTGCTGTTGCAAATGGTGCAGAACACAACATCAATAGACAATCAGATGAGACATCTAGTCTATCTCATAGAGAATGCTATACTAAACCTTCCAGAGGGTCAAGAACAAATGGCTTGGCTAATAGACTTCACTGGGTGGTCATTGAGCACAAGCGTCCCCATCAGGTCAGCTCGAGAAACTATCCATATATTACAAAACCACTACCCTGAGAGGCTGGCCATAGCATTTCTCTACAACCCTCCCCGGATTTTTGAAGCATTTTGGAAGGTTTGGGTGCTGCTCCCTGAAAATGCATTCTGATTCTTATACTAATGAGATTAAATTCTTAGTTATATCTGTTAATTCTTTCATTTTTTTGGGGTACTATTTCTTCAGTTTGCAAATATTTGAGCTCTTAGTAAAACAACATGCTCTGCCTCAATGCCCTCAGGTTGTAAAGTATTTCTTGGATGCTAAAACATTCCAAAAGGTGAAATTTGTATATCCAAAGAACAAAGATAGCGTGGAGGTCATGAGTTCATATTTTGACGAGGAAAATCTCCCGACCGAGTTTGGAGGAAAAGCCACGTTATGCTATGACCATGAAGAGTTCTCCAAATTAATGGTTCAAGATGATGCAAAATCCGCAGCATTATGGGGATTTGATGGCAAACTCCAACGTGCTGGTAATGGACATTCTGGAGCTGAGGTAGCTGTGTAGTGATGTAATAGACATATATCAGAATTTAGAAACACAATCATCTGATGCTCGCGATGGGGAAAATATTTATAGTTACTATATATGCCAAGGGAAATGTTGTTTCTTCAATTCCCAACTCGGACATGAAATTAGTAAGAATCAAACAAGCATATGATAATGGTTATGGCCCTCACTTTTTGTAGCTCAGCTTGTGCGCATGCAGAGTTTTTAGCACCCTTTCGAAAACGGTTACTGAATCAAAAAATGACTCTGCATTTTTAACTATGGATTATTTATTAAATTTATTTGAAATCTCTTGATAATAGGTTCAAAAGCGTTATTATGTAATACCCTTACTTGCCTATTAATCAATCAATAAGAGCGAAGAAACTTACAAAGTAGCATCAATGAATTGTGGAGATAAATAGCAATCAGAAATCAATCTACAGACATTCAAAAATGACAAAATTGTAACCTTAGCTTCACAGAATCGGATTTATTTACATAGAAATTCAAGCCATACAAGCAGTAAATAAGTACAAGATTCGTATCAACGTGAAAAAAAAAAAAAGGTAAAGGAAAACAGTCAAAACAACAGAAGACTGTTAGCTACACATGAAACAGTTCAGTCAAAATCTTATGTCAAATGTGCATCTCATAAACAAAGACAAAGTTAGTAGCCTTTGGATGTCGCAAGATATTGAGTGGAATCACAAATGCCGCCTTCTGAAGTTCCGGGTAGTAGTTTGGTAAGTACGCACCAGCAAGCCAACTCCTATACCAACGCCCACACAAATGCCAAGCCCGATTCCTACCCCAACCCTCACACCAGCATTGAACCATGAGAGTTCACCGTCTTCACCATCTATGTACTCAGTCCTCCTCCGGTACATGCTGCTGTAGTCTTCATCATATTCTGGTTTGTAGTTTCTGTATTCAGCTACCTGCAAATCAGGATTGCAGATAGATATAAGACCAGAAAGCTATCAAAAAACAGCAATTGGAGTCTTGGGAATTAACTAAATTTCTCTCACTGTCCAAATTTAAGAATGTTGTGCCTAACGTGATGGTCAAGTGTTAACTTGCTATCTACTTGGTCACAGGTTCAAACCCTAAAAACAGTCTCTGAAAAAATGTAAGGGTAAGTTTACGTGAATCAGGACCATTCCCACACCCTGCTTGTGGCAGAAGCCTTCTTCACTGTGCAAGACCTTTTTTATCCATTCAATATAGCATTTTTATGCAAGTTTAAATGCAATAATTATGCTCAAGGAAAACAAGGGCCATGAAGAAAGACATTCTTATCTAGTCATCACTATTTATTGGTCATGACGATAGAATCAATAAAATAGGTACTTCAAAAGAAGACCGAGGAAAAAACATAGAACGCACATGGTGGCACTCCTTTATACATTTACACGGGTGCAAGCATGCAAAGATTGCTATTTATGAGAGAAAATAACTAATCTCATCAAGTGTTTTTTTCCTAATATGTTCTCCATCTCACCCAGAATAAAATCAATGAAATCATGATGAGAACACCACAATCAAATTTTCGTATTTATAGCGTACATTTTGAATCTGCTCAAGACAGAACATAGGATATTGAAAGTGGACCCATGAAAAAGCATACATATAAGTTTCATTGAAACTGATAGCAGCTCGGTTGTGAAGCAATATTTAACAGTCAACACAATCCAAAGATTGTGAGGCTATTATAAATAAAGAACTTTAGCATAGATGCCGAGATGACGAAATATATCCAATAAGATGGTATGGGAACAAGCTGAAGATATAACCTCTGCAACTAAATAAGTGATTTTTATCTCTATATTCTATAATACGTCAATAGGGAGAGGAATGGGTGTGGCTAAGGAATCCACATTGATGAATGAAAAAATATGGGCAGTGTAAGGATGACATTTTTTAAATAAGATAAAAAATAATGGTGGGAAAAGAAAATGCATGTCAAGCAGAAATCCGTAAGAAGAATTTGTTCAGGGAAAAAAGAAGCTGGTTGAAGGACCTCACTTGAAGTAATAGATATTGAATGACGATGGGAGTTATACTTATCAAAACAAGGGTAGATTGGATGAAGTATTAAAAGAAAGCTCAATATTCGATCTGATTATGCAGCAGCGGCAGCTGCAAAATTCTCAAAAGTTTAATCACTCCCCATTGAGGGTAACATTGAGTGTTTGAAGGTTACAAAAGCCGACTGACTTCCATGGAAGTTTATGGATTCATGTATTAGAATATGTCCATTCCAAAAAGTCTTATTACACACATCATTAATGGCACAGTGGGAGGCTCGTTGAAAAGATAATTCGACAGATGTGATCAACAAGGCAGGTCTGAATATAACCACTACTAAGACCTCCAAGTAGAGTTCAAAAATAAACAGTAATTAGCTTAGTGCTAATTACTTGTGAATTCAACATGCAGGAATCTGTATAGCACAATCCACATTAAATTCATTCTTAGATGATGCAGGAACCAGGAGATGGTGGGCCTCACAAGTGGACCCCACCCTCCACATGGCTTTGAGCTAAAGATCATATGCGTCAGTTTTGCCAGAACAAACATTGAAATCAAAGCAACATACAGAAAAGGGCAATTTGAGTACTACCCTAATACTAGAAAGTTGTGCCCTGCCCATACCCCTGAGACACATTTAGGATAAGATTCCATTTTCCAGCCCAAGGCATCACTTTTGTCATGGGATGTTTCAAGACAGGAAGCATAAAATTTTGAATACTATTATTTCTTATAATAACCAATTATCACTAATTTACCTATGTGTAACGTGCAATTGCAGTACAGCATTAAATGATCGAACAAAAACATTGTCTAAAATCAGAAATCCTAAGAGAATATCCGACATCGAAACTATTATATTACCTGCCAATCAAGTCCTGGTGATACATTTTTTCCATTTTCAGTTGTCTCGTACTCTGGGATTGCATCCAACATGCCCTTCCTGTTATGCTTCTTTCGGAAACTAAGTTGCAAAGTCTTGGTTAAGATGATTGGTGTTCCTGAGAAGGATCCAGCAACATAAACCTCAATTGTAGGCAATGGTAACTCAGGAACAGCAATATGTTTTCCCTTCAGAAAGCCGGTACCAGCAGTGATCTCGGATTCACAGTTCATGATCCAACGCTTCGCATTGTGTTTTGATTCCCCAGTAAAACCATTGCTATTAGACATCTCCAAAACCCCAGATAAAATGAGATCTTCTTTGTCAAACACCTCAAATTTCACACTCCCCGTCAACCTAATATTATCAGTGCTCACAAACGTGGCTTCTTCAGATTTCTTGTCTACCCTATCTCTTCTAAGAAGTGAAGCGACCCCGTCAGAGTAAATGCTGCTTCTAGCACCATTAACTTCTAAAACGGTGTCAAGGCTCAGCGGGATATGGTTGAGGGTTAGAAACTCAGGAGTTGAATCATCGACCTGAAAATTACTGACCCTCACATAAAAGACTCTCAAATCAAACCAAGACAAGGACAATTTTGTACAGGGTTGGTAAGGAGGGTATTTCACAATTTCAAGACCGAGATCAGTTGCTTCACCATTGCTCGGAGTTTCATAGAGATTCTCCATGATCAGGAGCTTATTCCTCACTGAAATCTTCCAACATGGATGGCAATGAAGTCATGGCAAGAATTGAGTAGTTAATATGAGGTGGCCTAAGACAACCAGCTTCAAGACCAAACAAAGTAAACACTATTTAGGTAAATAATTGAAAAAAGAGAAAAATAAAACACAGAAATTGTAGTAGTTAGTGTCATATTCAGATCATATGAGCAGAGAGATAACATTGCCAGCTAAAAAGTCTGTTAAAAGAGAAACAAATTATTAAGGAACTGAAATCCTTGAAATAATCAAAGAAAGGGAAAAAAAAATCAAAACAGGACTCAGAGATGCAAGCCAATTTTACCATTTGATCAACATAAATTATAGAAAAAAGCAAACACTCAATAATAATTAAACCAACAGAAGCTAAAATTTCAGAGCAGTTCTTAATAAATCAAAACAGAACTCAGAGATGCAAGCCATTTTTACCATTTGATCAACATAAATTATAGAAAAAAGCAAACACTCTGGAATTATAGAAGCGGTTTAGCTGCAAGACCTAAGATGCGCGTCAGATGAAGCAAAAATCCTCAATAATATATAAACCAACAGAAGCTAAAATTTCAGAGCAGTTCTTTATAAACAGATACCAAAACGGAGACACACAAAAAAAGATAGACCAATAAGTTCTATCTTTGGTCAATTCTAAGAATACCCACTTCAGAAATTAATAGAAAAAATAAATCAAGCTTAAAAAGAAAATTAAAAAGTCAATTGTTTGGGATGTATAAAAAGATATAAAAACCTACCAACAGCCACAGCTATTAACTTGTTCTTTCGATTTTAAAAAATCAAAACAATCAATTGAAAAGAAAAAGGTCATGAACTCACGAACGATCTTTGCATTCTCATCAAAATAAAAAGAAAAATCCACGCATAAGGACAAAAGTGCAGGCAATAAACAAATAAGTGAATAACAGACACGTCGTACAACCCGCTAAGAGTCTAGAAAAATACAGAACCACAAACAAAAATCTAATTACCAAGAAAATATTCCATCCACAATCTTGATTTGTATCAGCTCGAAATTAACGGCAAAATCACTTCACAAATCGCTTTCCATCTCTAAGATTAAATGCTTTTCATCTTTCAAGTTGTAGGCAGAATTAGTGGCCAACGAAATTATTTAAGAAACCCACCAATTTCTCTCTCTTTCTCTCTCTCTATTTTATTTTATTTTTCTTGGTTTTAGTAGAGGTGGAGGTAATCTGAAATTGAGGGATGGGAGATTGATGGCCTTATGTTATTTTTCAAATATATATATAAATTTACATATTTTTAAAATATGGGAGAATGTCTTTTATGTATATATATATTTTTAAAAATATATATATATATATTTACATATTACATATTTAATTTTTTTCATAATCATTTATTAGTCCTTGCCGTTTAGGGTTGGTATAAAATTTCGATGTTTGATCAATATTTGGAATCTTGAAATAAATGATATGGGATTCATGATGAAAATTTGATCGTGATTCGTGATAATTTTTCATTCGGATTTAAAAAAATTAATCGAGATTTGGGATAATTTTATCATCTTAAATCATAATCGGGATGAGATTGGGATTAGACGGGACATCTCCATTGCCATGCATACTACTGTTCTAATAGTAACAATACATAAAGTAAAACGACAATGATCCTTTACTAGTAGAATAGCAAGGACCTGATATGTAATTATGAAAAATTAGAATATAATCGGTGATTATGAAAAAAATTAAGATCTAATAAGTAATTATGAAAAATTAAGATCTAATTGGTAATTATGAAAAATTAGGGACCTATAAATTATTTTACCTTTATATATGTAGAATTAAAATAATATTTTATTTTAGAAATTATGATATAAACTACTAATAATAAATTTCTCTATTATGTTAATATTATATAATTTTTATATCACACCATCAACATTACTTTTATTTATTTATCTACTAAAATATATAACTAAAATAGGTCATTTTAATTTGATTAAAATAATATAATTTTTTTTTATTTGAATTTTTTTTGGGGTGAGCTTATTTTCCAATCTTCTATATAATCAAATATGAATAATTATTTAGTACCATTATTGTATGAGAGACGTAGTTCCACCAACTAATAACTATATCACATATAACTATATGAGTTTTGTTAAAAAAAAAACTACCACTAATTTAATTGTTTTTTTTTTAATTATTTTGCATTGACAATGTATTATTAATTATTATATGAATGACGTGACAATATTATTATATAGACATTTGAAGAGTGAAATTAGACGAATCATTTTACACTTGCTCTAAGAGCTAATCGAATTTGACAGGATAAGTTTAATCTCATTGTCATTGCCACAACTACAAGACATAAATTCCCAGATGCAGAACTAGGTAAACCTCCATCACAAGTTTTCTTATTGTTTGTTTTGACATAATAATTATATTATATGGTAGCAACAAAAGTGAACAATAAATACTATATATATTCAAACTTTGCTCTAATAAGTGAGCCATACTTTATACATCCTCACAAAATTCCATTTATCATTTTTTTTTTGAATACTCAAAAACAATTTGTTAATATTTCTCTGTGCTGTTAGATTTAAGAGAGATCCTTAACGACCTAACACTGGTATCAAAGTCCAGATTCACCAACAATAGAAAGATTTTGTAAACCAAAAAGCCATAAAAAGAAAAAGAAAAAAAGAAACACAAAAAAAGAACATGGAGCGCTTCTGTAAAAGTAATTTTTTTGAATATAATTAATTACTAACTTGTCCCATAATTTTCCAACATAAATACACATTTGGCAATGTTGTAGCAAAGTTGAACAAAAGATTTTATTGTGACGTTTGTACCACAATCGCAGAAAGGACCAGTGACTCTTCGACTTAAAATTAAACTTTTTTTTTTTTTTTTTTAATGTATTTTTTTTAATTCATAAAATAGAAGAAGGCACCATATAAGGACCCTAGTTAGCTAAACAATTTAACCATGGTTAGAGACGAGTTGGGCAAATGGCAATCTTTGACCTTAGTAGTTAGTTTGTCATTGACTCCGTGTATTGTTATTTCTTGTCACTCACATTAAGCCTAATTTCGACCTCATGATTTTCTCCAACTTGTCTATTTTTTCTGCAACAAAAAGAATAGGAGGATATTAGATATATAAAAGAAAAGGAAATGAAATATGGTTTTATTGGGGCTTCTGAGTTATTATTATTATTATTATTCAATAGGAGGGCCATTTTAAATTTTATTATTGGGTGATAGATTACAAATAGAGAGAGTAATGGGTTTCCAGAATATGGATATTGGTCAAAGATATTAGTCCAATCGCTTTAGGAAATTTGAGAGAGAAAAAGAGAGATTTGTTAATTGAAAAAAAAAAGGTGGTTTTTTGTAGGATGAATTTTGGGATTCATCAAAGATTATAAAAAAAAAAAAATTGATTTGGATGATATTTTTGGGCTAGAACTGATAAGTAACACTTATAAAATATCTAATCACTTTCAACTAAACACAAATGACCGTGACTCCTAAAATATGTAACGAAATGGCAATGGTATAGCGCTATACTGACTTCAAAATAAAGCGTTACAAAAATTATTTAGGTTAAAAATACAACTACATCTACAGATGCATAAAAAAAAATCAATGAAGAATAGTGCCCATCAAGTATAGCCAGGTATCGCCAAACTGTTGGAAGACCTTGGAGAAAATACAAAACAAAATTTGAAGAAGTGGTGGTCAAATTTTGACAAATCGAAACTGTTTTAGAGAACTCTTATGGGCCTAACCTGGCAGTTCAGCGACTTGATTTGTGATGTCGCTCCTTCCTATAACGAGACTGATCTGGATCAAATCCACCTTCCTCAGCACCATAGACAGCCCAGTGTGGAGTGTCAGCCATGTAGTCCTTGCTGCTGAAAGGTCTTCCAGAAGCGACCTGCGTTTTCATCAAATATAAAATCATGCCAAGAGAAATTTCTAGAGAATTCAAAGATTGAAATTGGTGCAGTACTTACCAGGTCATGGAACTTTTCATAGTCTATCCATGTGAACCATTGCCCATTGACTTTGAACTTGTCTGTTTTCCCCAAGAGAACACAGCACGAGTGGACATGCTCACATGCAACCTCGTACTCCCCTTCACTTCTCAAAGCTAAGGCTTCAGAGAAGGCTTTCACATCAGCATGCCACGGCACATTCTCCATGGTCAATTTTGATGTAGCAGATCTATAATAAGAATCTCATGATTATGCAAGAACATGATCACATAAAATAGAACAAGATCAGCATTCTGGACAAAAAACTTACGACCCACAGTACGTAACGCCTTTGATTTCTACAAAATCTGGATTTCCAATACCAAAGAGTTTAGAATAAGCTTCTATGTCTTCTGTGTTCCACCCTTTCACCAGTGTCAACCGATAAACTGTTCGCTGTTGTTTGTCTCTCAGAGCTTTCAAGGAATCCTGGCATTATTTAAAAAAGAACATGGATAAGTAATCTCTGAGGTGCCAAAGCCAAATTCATATGCCTCAAGATAAGACTTGTAATGAAGGTCCAGAAAATTTTCATGGCAATCAGGAGATTTCCTAAATTCCTCCAGCTTTCTCCTTGACACATGTCACAACGGTATAAAAAAAGATACACTTACAAGGAATCTCTCCCAAAAGTCTCCAAAGAGAGGCCTATCAATTGCCTTCAAGCTATCCTTTGTTGCAGCATCTACGCTCACATATAACTGCATTTGTCATAGAAATAAATAGGTTTGTTACTCCGGACTAAGGATTCAATTTTTATTTTATAGGGATCCACATACCTGAGTGACCGGCTTCAGCAATTTAATTTTGTCAGGAAACTGTGCATTGGTTACAAGAAATGTAGAAATCCGCCTTCGGTGCAGCTCATCCACAAGAGTATTGATCTCTGGATACATAATTGGTTCACCAACAAGTGATAAGGCACAGTGCCTTGGAAAAAGACCTTCGTTCAATCGCTCTAGTGTAACACCTACATGCACAAATTTGTTTTCTAGTCAATGCAACAAATAGGTCTATGCTCTGAATTATCAACTTGAGATTGTTTATTTTATTTTATTTTATTTTTCTCTCATGTCACACTCAAAGGGGCACTTCTATAATAGCGTGCCCCTGATTTGCAAGTAATGGAGTCACTCCAAAATCTTGGCGTCCATATCCAGTGGAGCTGGAAGATAGGGAGGTGAAAATGGATTATTGAAAACTTTTACTGCTTTCTTTTTCTTCACCATTGTTGGATGGGGATCTGTTTGTCAATGGCAGAACTCAAAATTACACAAAAGAAAGAAGAACTACAGAATACTTACCAGGAACTCCTTTCATTTGCTTAATCATCTTTGTATGAAGGTCTATTGCTGTATTCACTATCTCCATTGGATCATCCATCTTCCACTGCCAACTCTTTCCTACAGGATTTGTATGATGCCTCCAGCAGAAAACACATTTATTGGCACATGCTAAACTAGGGGTAGCCTCCATGCATCTGTTCCATTCAAAAATTTACCACACTACTTGATATCCTGAGAAGAATTCACCTTAATGCAAGGGGAAAAAGCTTAATAAAAGCATAAAAAATTGATAATCACCTATGACTTTCAATGCCATAAAATGAGTGCTTGTAGCATCCTCCTCGACCTCTAAGTTGTGACTTGGTCCATCTACAGATTTTGACACCACTATGTGAACCAATAATTTTATACCCCTGCCAATCACATAATTTGAAACGACCAATCATATGAAAAACATCAATCATAAGCAGAAATGACAACCAGATCCAGTCCCACACTCCCACCCGATACTTCAGCCAATAAGAGATGATGCTACAACTTCAAATACAAGTTCAGTCCAGGAATATTGAACAATATACACTGAAACTAATGCAGCAAACCGTTTACAAGAAGCAAAATGACCATCCAACATTCTATAAAAAAAAAATCTCTAGTGCATAGCTACTACCGAAAGAAGTTAAAATGAAGATACCTGCTTCTCTAGACTCGCTCTAATCACCGGTGTGACCATATCTCTCTTCCCATCTTTAACGTTTCCATTAGTTTCAGCCACATTTACCGACCTCCTCGAAGGCCCTTTACCAGCAATATCCTCAAGATCAACCACCTCCGATTCAACCACCTCATCATCATCCTCATCATCATATTCATTATCATCACCATCACTTTCTATACCCACTGCACTATCTCCATTACCAATACTATTTCCCGCTTGATCACCACTCTTCAAAACGGCAACCACCCTTTTACTCCAATCCTCAAAAACGACATCCAGCTCACCACCATCCACGTCACCCTCAACAACCGGCAAAATCTCACCCGCACCCAATTCTCTCATTTTCTTCGACAAATCTTTCGCCACCAAATTATACGTTTTCTCATACGCTTTACTTCCCACTCCAAAAACTGCAAACTTACAATTCGACAGCAGCAACGAACCCACTCTAAAATCATTCGCGCTTTCGTCAATCCAATTCGTAAAAAATTTCGCGGCTTCCGGTGGCTTACCGTTTTCCCAAGTGGACGCGATGATTAAAATTATGGTTTCTTTTGGCAAGTCCTCGGGCTCGTAGGTTTGTGGATCGATGAGGTCGAATGGAAGGTCATTGCAGGTTAAGAGAGAGTGGAGACGCTTAGCTAGGGCTTTGGACGTGCCCGTTTGTGAGATGAAAAAGAGCTTTCCCTTTTTAGGGTTAGGGTTTTGTGATATACGTAGGAGTTTATTGAGGCGGCGAGATTTGTAGACGAAATAGAAGGTGGTGGCTGACAGAAGAGCAACGAGAGTGAGGCGAGCACGTATAGAAGATGAGGACATGGTTGGAATTTTATTAGTTGATTTTAGGGTTTAACGGAAAGTGGTTTTAAGTGCGACTCATGGTTTGTTGAGACGAGAGAGAGAAGCAGAAAGAAGAAGAGGAAGACGACGATTGTTTTGACAGTTGGCACGTGCTAATTTGTAACAAGCAAGGATATGGGCCCTTTTCAAATACGGGGCAATTGTTTATTGGGTTGGGCCTATTGTTTATTGTTTAAGCCCGCTTACAGTTTTTTCGGGAATGATTTTTGGTTTTGATTAAAAAATCTGATAAAAATTCCAAAACCACACCATAAGCACAAAAAATATATGATTTTTACACTCAGAACTCATAGAGCATTGCGCTTAAACCATCAATACTCAGAACATATTCAACAACTGGAAAATAATTTATATCTTTCATTCATGGGGGGATCCTCTATCTCTCACATCAGCTTTTAATTTCTAAATTGTAATGATGGCAGTACGAGAGAAAATATAACAAAAACGAAGAAAAATTACTCAAGGGCAACTCATTAGTAGTTCTTTTTTGGGAGTGATTGTACACGTGCCTAACCAAAAATGAAGAATCAGTAGTCCCTTTTCTTCAACTTGAACAATGGTGTCGTCCAATTTGCGGTCACACTATTTACAGAACTCTCAAGGCTTTCATAATTTAAGGCCGCCACATGGTTTTTTGTGCACATAAGATACCTTCCTTATTCTGGGCATAAGTCATCCGTATTTCCCAACGCAAGCTTCTCAATATTCCCTCAAGTGGATCAAGTACCTCAACCTTGTCACGCACAATTGCCCAACCTCCAGGCCTTAATATGCGGTCCATCTCAACAACAATGGAAACAGGTTGCTTACATCTGCGAAACCAAAATATTAATGGTGTCAAATAACTAATGCCACATTGCTAGAGAGCTCAGCACATCACACATGGGATAGACCAAGCTGACCAAGTGCTGAGGAATAGAAAACTTCTAATGTCGGCAAAATCAAAACTGGAAAAGCACGTAACCTGTTCTTAAGTCGTGAGAACAGATGATCAGCATGCAAAAGGTCATAAGATCTCGGGTAAGTCCCAAAGGACTCACACCAATCATGGTAGATGCCAAAAAGACCACGATCATAAATAACGGGAAGCGTATCTGGGGCATGTACAGGGACCACATTCATCACCCAGATTTTCTGTTGTGCAAGTGCTGCAGCAAATCTGCATTTAATGATAAAACATTAGGATTCCACTTCCTGAATCATTTTCCGTTTTCCACATTTATATAATAAGTGAGAGAAAGCTAATTTGAATGAATAAGGCAACTTACAAAGTAACTGTAAAATACTTAGTTGTAAGTTTGCATACCCGCCATAGATGGATTTCATGTCCATTACATTCCGGATTTTTGACCAGTCAATACCCATTCCTGTGAGATAAGACTTGTCAACAATAGCTTTCCAGTGGTTTGTATCCGAGCTCAATTTTTCTTTATCGTTTAACCAGTCAGGGTAAGTTTCAAGCCTCTTCGGCCATTCTTCAGGCCATTCTGTCCCATGTTGTTCAATTGATGATGGAATGGTGTGTAAGCAAGTTTTCATAGGCACATACCTGTTCAGAAATGCAATCATTAATGGGGCATAAAATTTAAACAAATATCAGATTGGTAAAAAGCAAGGACATACATAATCACGCCTACACTGGAGAACTGTCTTCTTTACTTTTGATGACATTTCTTGAATTTGTCAAAATTCTAAATTGCAAATGTTTAGGCATGACAGGATATCAATGATCTTCAAAGTGGCAACTCAAAGTGATCCTCTCTAACAGAAATGAAGCTAGATGGTAACCATCACAAAACTTTACTGGCTCCAAATATATTTCACCGCTGGATAATTATTACTTTGGCACATAAGGCTAGCATTTTTTTCACTTGTATATATCATGCAAAGATCTAGTGTGAAAAAATTTCAATTATTACCATGTCAGGATATTGATTTTAGTTTCTATCGATCTAGTTGATAAAGCCATAGAATCAACTTTTCATGCAATGATAGTGAACACGACTTATTCTATATCATCAACTAAACCAACTTATCCAACATAAAATTGAGACGACTTATTTTAGACTTTAGTCATCAACTAAACCAAATTGCAAAGACAGGAAGATGAATTTTTAAAAGCTGGCTCATCTGGTCTTACCATGCTGCATCAGGGTTTTCATTTTCCTTGCATAGAGGTGGATTTTTCTTCCTTCTCAATTCGTATATATCATTTGATTCAGGTTTCTGATATATTTTAACTCCCACTTCGCTGACTTCATCAGTTTTATGAGCCAGAATATTCCAGCAGATAGAAGCGGTCAATGTGGTCATGGCTAGAAAAACAGAAGGTTTCTTAGTAAACATGAGAGAATAAGACAATTTTCTTGTCATAAAATTGCAGCACATCATATGAAAAATACTGATAAGTTCATCCCTCATATTTCATCTAGCAAGCTTCAACAAAAATACTTCCGGTCAGTACAACAGCAAATATGTACTTTCTTTTCTTGACAAAGAGTGTAGCAATCTCAAATTCAATAGCCGAAGAGGATGGGGTATGAAAACCCACCAAGTATAAAGAGTTCAGGATGGTGAACCGTGTGTGTAACACGGGAAGCAATCTTAATTGCTGCCCATAAGGCAGCATTTTGGATTTAACTACCAGCCCAGCCTCGAATACAGATAAGCAGCATCAGATGGTGTACGGACATCAGACACTAGATAAAAATAATGCTTTTCAAGTCCAGTTTATAACTTTTCATGCTTGAAACTCATCATCACCTAAGCCAATATGACAAAAAAAAGAGACACAAAGGCCATACCTTCATCTTCTTCAATGCTGTCATGCTTAGTTGACAAAATAAAGTAACCACTAGGCCTTAATATCCTATTCATCTCTAGGAGAAGCCTTCCCCCTGGAAAAGAAAGAAAAGACTATACTGATCTAACAAACATAATATACAATAGAAAATATAAACATAAAATGAAGGAAAAAGTAGGGTGAAACACAAACCATGGGAGTTCCAAGGCATGCTACACCTGCCACAATGAATAGCATCAAAAACACCACTAGGAAAAGGAAGCCTTCTACTTCCAAAAGGGCTAACCACCGTAGGAAAACCACGTTCAAGTGCAATTTGTGCTAGGTCGACTAGATCATCCTTCAATCCTAACGTTAATGTGAGGACCTCTTTATCAAGGAGAGATGCCACAAAGCTTGAATCTGCAGATCCAATGTCAAGCACTACACGAATATTCTTTCCCCATTCTATATCTGGCACCATCTATCACATACAATCAAATTTCAAAATGTAAATCAGGCAAGGATGTAGAGATTTAAAAATGAAATATTCAATAAAAGCACGACAAAAGAAGCAAATGCAAGAAGTTATATTTACCCCAAATAAGCTCAATAATTTTATATTTAACTTCACGTGCATATTATCATTGAAAGTTTATGTCCACCTTTTCTCTTGTCCTCTTGAGAATGATGCAACACGATGTTCACTCAAAACTATCCTAATCACACTATATGTTAGGTATCAGTGCCTGAAGCGGTAATTCTTACACAGAGGTTGATGATGGTGACTCTAGTGCTAGAGGAACTGTCGAAAATAGTGAATGTTGTGGTTATCAACGGCAATTATCAAATACCATAACAAAATTTTATTAATATACTCCTGAATCAATATTTGAAAAACAAGGAAAAGTTGTGGTATACCGATGTCATCCAATGAGGACTAGCAGTATTATGCCATGTGTATAGTGGAACTCAAAGAGAAGAAAGTTATTGATCCAACTTTCATAGTTTACCAACAGAAGAAACTCACCTCTTCAATGGACTCAAGGTAGTGAAGAACTCCACCACTGAATTCAGACTGGTTCTGGGGAAAAGTAAGATACTCTCCAGACTCCACCAACCAATCATGTTTCTTCATGTATACAGCAAGCTTTGGATGTGCCACATTCTTGTATAATATCTGCAAAAAGAGTAGAACACTACCATGTAAGAATATCAAACAAATCCTGCCTCTCCATGCACATAACTTCGGCAAAACAGATGAAGGCATACTCATAATACCTTTGATTTGCTCTCGGGCCAAGGCATCGGAGTTTCATACCCTGCATGAGGAAGTGGCACGAGACACATCGGAGGAGATCTAGGGCAACTCCTCTCTCTATGCCTATAGCTCTGAAACTTTCCGAAACCACTTTCATTGTCAATACAAGGAATGTAATTATGCTTGCTCCTCGTGCTACATAATTTCCAACTATAATGCCCTTTAGGATCAAATACCGGACCCTTTGCCTTCCTCTTCTTCCCCGAACTTCTCAATCCACCACTCTCACCATCCACCCTCTCCCCAATTTCTTCATTCTCTCGTTGAACTAAATCAGAATTACCTTCTGTCTCCCCATTAATTTCACTTTCACCACCGGACTCTTCTTCCTTTCCATCCACAACTTCCTGTTCTTGTTCCTCTTCATTTTCCTTTTCTGAATCATCACTTTCAGATATCTCATCCTCCTCATTAGTTCCCTCACTCACTGACTTTACATTATGGTTCACTTTCTTCGCATTAGATACCCTCTTTTCATTATTTTTCCTAGATTCATGCTTATTGACAGACACAGGAACAGATTCATTATCTTTTTTCTCTTTTTGCTTACCCAAATCAGATTCATGATTGGATTTTTTATCATCCTCTTTGCTAATTCCATGCTTTTGTGGCTTCTTTTCTCTAGATTGAGGCTTAGAACTTGTTACCTTTGTATTAGCGGACACAGGTTCAGCGATATCATCAAAGCTTTCCCTTTGATTGGTGACTGAATTTGCAGAAGAAGAGAACATAGACCAAGCAAAAATGAAACAAAGACCCAAAATTGCAACTGCTGTCATCTTCACGCACAACCCATGTGGTCGTTTTGCTTGCCGACCCAATCGAGCTAACCGAGCAATAGCCATCTCTCTAACACGACACCCCCCAAATCAATAATAACTAATTTAACTAACAAGAATAAAGTAGATAGAAAAAAATTTCACTTGAAAGTAGGTTGAAACATAAAGAAAATCAAAATCTCATCAAGATTTTTATACTTGAGAAGTAAGAAATAATGAGTAGTTGAGTACCCAGATTGGTAAAGCAAGCTAAAAGGTGAGGTTTCAAATGGTGCCGGATGGTGGCTGCACCTAACGAACCCAATATTTTTAAAAAAAAATAATAATAATAATAATATTGTGAATCTAAGGAGATAATTTAATAATATTGGAAAGAAAGAGAGAGAGAGAGAGAGAGAAAAGGGCTGAGAAATGAAAACGGTTAAAATACTGGTGAGACAAACATTGTCTTAGACAGGGCTTGTGACTGTGTCGTCTCTCAGACAGCCGCTAGTCAGGGCTGCGAAAGTGCAAAGATTTCGCTCATGTAATTTTATTTATTTGTATTTTTGGTTTCAAATGCTGCTTCGGAATGGGACTGTGAAAGTAGAAAAATGATTTGGGTAGGCCCATAATAAGATTTTAGCTTTTTTTTTTTTTTTTTTTTTTTTCCTTAAAGTGAAAAAAAATGGTAGATGTATAACAATTAGCACAAAAAATAATGCTGAATTTTCTGTTTCTGAAATATATGTATTGTAATTCAAATAATCATATTTATTTGTGAATGCAGTAAAATTCTTTAAGAAGCTGTTTAGGTAATTATCAGATGAGATTAATGCTTTCACACTCTTTCTTCTTATCCATTTTGCTAATTTATGGTTGCCACTTTTTCTCCGAGGGCATCACTAGATTCTAATTCTTCTGCAATAAATGGAACTGAAATTTCACTTTGAGCTTACAAGCTGAACTGAAATTACCCAAGTATCATCATCACAGCAGCTCCTTCAGTTATTTTAACTGGCCACTCAAATCTCAAATGCCAACTGCCTTGTGCTGAAGTCACACTTGCCATGTGCGACCAAAAGACAAATAGGTACTTCAAGATATGATGGGTTGCCTACTTGGCTTATTTTGCAAAATTTTTTTTTTTTTTTTTAAAAAAAAAAAAAAAAAAACTTTAAATTCAAAAGGTGTTCTCTTCAAGAGAAATTTTATTTTTAGCGTGTATATGAAAAAATAGGACTCTAAGGATGTGTTTGGTAGATAGTTTTGCACGGAGAATATAAGTTAGTTTATAAGTTATGGAATAAACGTTAAAATATAACTAGCGTCAAAAAATAATAACATATTATGAGATGATGGTTTTGTAAGCGTTAACGCTAATATTAAAGAACATATTTAGTGGAGCGTTTTAACACTAGCAAAACGCTCCACCAAACAGAGTCTAATACTTGTGATCAGGCTCCCTAACATTTATTTAGTATTTTTATTTTTTAATAAACGACTTTAAATTGAAATCTTATAATAAAAAACATTTAAACGCACACACTAGAAAATTCCATAAATTCTTGGCAAGACAAATTCAAATTAGTTATCATTTGTTTATGTATTCATTGTTCTCAGTTGTTCCATAAAACCCCATGATGCCAACAATGTACTCACTAACACTGTCAATGGTGATCTAATAAATAAAAAATCCTCCATCAATGAAACATGAAATCAAATATATATATATATATATATATTGGTCGTTGTTTTTATTTCGAAGGGCAAAATAAGGAATTCACCCCTCGAATTAATTTTCCTCGAACAGTGACTTTGTTTGGATAGTGGGAACCGCACAAACTTAGCAAGCAGACAAGATAAACACAGAGTTTACATGGTTCAGCGGAGAGTGGCTCCAATCTATTTCCACGGAAGAAAAAGATGATATTTTATTACTGCTTGAGGTCAAAACCGACCCGAACTATAAGTGAGGGAGTGAATTACAATAATGAAACACTTCGGGTCTTATCAAGTCCGGTACAATTCTCTCAAGTGGTCGGGTAACAGACCAACTTTATATCTTTATCTTTAGTTCTTGAGCTCTTAGTTTTTTCAAATAGTAAAATGCATAAGATGTTAGCTCTTAAATTTGTGACTTCAAACCCTTTATATAGGCTTTAAAAGATACTGTTTCACAAACCATGATGTTAACCAATGTCACATGTCATCATTACAGTTGTTGTCACCCTTAACTGCTTATAATCTTGCCAATCAAATCTATTTATTCATCTGCTACTGAACCAACCTATGGCGGCTCTGTTCTGCCACTATCATGCCACTGCACCGGCCTATGACGGCTGGCAAGGGCTACTTTCAATGGCAACCACTGATTTTCATTTGTCGTCATTAGCCTTCTGGAAGCACATATTCTCAAGTAGTGCATACATCACATGACTTCAATACTGGTCAGCCTATGATCTCATCTTCGTTCCTCGGGTCGGCACACCGAGGCAAATGATGCTGATCAAATCTCATTTTATCACTTTTTCAACTATATCGGGTTCTCAGACAATGACCTCCTCAGATCAGGCTATGTAAATTCTAAGGAAACCCCAAATCACCTATCTTCATTAGGTCGGGTCGGTATTAAAACTCGTTTCACCCTCGGGACGTTATGTTCTCTGGGAAAACTCTTTTGTTCCAAGAGGTCGAGTCTCTTTGTTAGATCTCATCACTCTCTAGGCTATTGGGCCTTTGCCACCTCACTTTTGGCTATGTAATCTTCACTTTATCGTTCGTCGGTATTTAATCCTTCCTCGAGGTAAAAAACCACCATCAACATATGTCTCATAGTTCTCGATATCAATGAATTTGTGAGTTGATGTCGGGAACTTTACAAAAGATGATGGTGCATCTAGATTAAGACCGATCCAGCTTCCTCGGGTCATGGCCTCTTGGAAAATCCATATCACCTCAGCTCCTCTTTGGTTCATCTATCTCAGGATAGGCTGCTCTATTTGCTGCTAAAAATACCATTTTCTGGCGATTGTCTATCTTTCATCGCCTATTCGAAAAGGTGGTTCTAGGGTTCTGAAATGTCCCTATGAGCTTGCGATGGTCTTCTTTAAATGCACATCACATCTATCACATCCTCCCATATTTCATCTCCCCGATGTGCCAAGTGTCACTCATCCACATCTTGCCCACCAAAAAATTGAACTGCTGAGATTAACCGAGCACATGGCTTCTATATGATTTGAATTCAACGGCTACGACTGACATGACATGTGTCACTAATTCATCATTCCTACCCCGATCCAACGATCAAGATTAGCCTGAGCAACTTATTTAAAGGTAAATTTTGTTCATTTTACAACTTTACAACTCCATCTTCTTCAAATATTTTCTCAAACTTCAAGCATCCTCTGTAAATTTGAGCTTCTTCAATCAACCTTCTTCGATCATCATTCCTGTGGATGCTGGAATTCGGCCGAGGTCCACAATCAGAATTTATAGGTTGGGGGCATTAGCGATCCTGCAAGACAAAGGTAGGGTGAGCGGGAGCAGACTACCCACCGGTGTGGTGGGTGCCGGGGGCACTCCGACACTCAAGTCAGTAGTATGAAATGGGCAGTAAATATGTAAATGTGAAAAGCAAGGTTTGATGTTACCTTGACCTCTCTGGGTGGCCGTGAGGGCGGTGGTAAATGTATCAGGGTGATGGAGAGCTCTGAGAGAGCTTGTGTCAGAGAGCGTAAGCTAGTAAGAGAGAAGTCCTGCTTCCTCTCTCCTCGTTTCTTGAATTGCGTTGCTATTTATAGATAAAAAGGATCGTCTTTGGCATCTGGCATAAGTCCCACAACGTGCCCAGACATTTGATAAAAGTTTGAGCATGTGAGAATATGCCTTGTGTTAGGCAAAGTGGGGAAAGGTGGTTGATATAATTAAGAGGTTTTGTCCTTAAGCTTATGGCTCAATTGTAATCCAATAATACGGAATTCTTTGGGCCTGGTCTTTACTTTCGGGCCTTGTATACTGTTGGGTTTGAGGTGAAAGACGGTTTTGCCCTTGGCCCAAATTTGGCACGTACAATTCCCAATTTCAACCTTTAAAACAAGTAAGTACTACTTGACTCTATTTTTTATTTGCTTGTACTGAGCATGCTCTATATTTGTCAACTAATTTGATGGATATGGTGAATATGTTACATGTTCATGGTTTTTTTTTGTGGGTTTAAGGTTGATATTTTCATTTCTGGGTTATGGGTGTGTGTGCTTGTATTTTGTGTCTGAATTTATGGGTTGTTATTGACATACTCACAAAATAGTTATTTACTCCCAAATATAAGAGTGTCGAAATAATAAAATAACCCGGAAGTCTTTGGTGGGATGTACCCAACCTCGAACCATTCACAATAATAAGGCCTCGGTGTGGCGTACACAACTCCGAGCCATTCACAATAATAAGGCATCGGTGAGACGTACCCAACCCTAAACCATTTAATAAACTTGGCCACAAGGGAATGATCTTTCATTGTGTCATTTATAATAATAGGGTCTCGATGTGACGTACCCAACCCCGAGCCAATCAAATCGAAATACCACGATGGAAGATATTTCAAACTCGAGTCACCCATAGCGAACATGAGTCGTGGCGTCTCACACCGTGCAACATAAAAATAAAACAAAATGACATGGTAATATGAGTGATACATCACACACACCGTACCGACCCGAAAATATCAAAGTAACATAGATAATGTCATGTCCATTGTTGCCATAAATAATAATTTTGAACCTCATAGTATAAATATCTCGGCAAATCGATGTACGGATCAAGGGGTGGCCAACGCCATGACAACACATTCCTCCTCATGCTAGGCACACCCCGAGTCTGCAAACACCACATAGACCCTATAACCTTCCCCGTGCTATGCTCATATGGAACTGAGAAGGGATGACCAATGTCATTGGGGCATTCTCCCTCCCCATGTTTGGAAAATCACGAATCATTCATCCTCATGTTATACAAACCTGAGGCTATTGTAGTACCTCAAACTATTTTCAATCCATACATTTTACAATTACCTTGGGATGCCAAATGCCATGCAAACCCTTTCGCCGTATATGGTATGGTTACCTTGGGGCGCCAAATGTTATTCAGATAATCTAGTCGTACGTGCTATGGTTACCCTGAGGCTTCAAACGCCACGCAAGTCTTCAATATCTTCAAAAGTACAAATCATTGGATACTCGCATTCCAGTTCGGGGTATTTGATAATGTCATCGGTGATTGATGTGTGTTTTTCACGTATCATTTTGTACCTTTTTACTGGTGCGATCTTTGAAGGTGCAAGCCATCAGGTACTCGCGTTCCATCATGAGGTATTTGATAATATCACCGGTGATTGGTGGGCCACATGGGTACGTGCTTTATGTACATCGTCTTGTACCTTTTGTTGGCACCAATCACGGCTATTTCCAAAAAATATCGAGCAAGTATTTCCCAACTAAATAAACAACAAGCGTATAAAGGTGCGAGTAAAATATTAAAAATTGGAAAAAATTTCTTGTATTTCAGGGATCTATCGCCCATCTTACAACTCTTTACAGGTCATTTTATAAGAGGCTCAATTGATAGAATTTCGGTGTTTTAGGGCTTCTTGAGCCGGATGTCATCCAGCTGCTCCAGGTGATAGGCATTCATCCTGATGACCTCTGCTATCTGCGCTGCCTAGCTCTCATGGCCTCATGATCGATACATTCATTGAGGTAACCATACCTCACCATGTCCTCAACATACTCCTGCGGGTTTCTAGAGCTTTTAGTGGCATGGCCCCTCGTGTTGTAATGAGAGTAATACATACTGGTGTCCCTTTTCTCAATCGGGAACCTTCTAGGATCAGATTCAGTCAATAATCTTGTATCCTGCACTTCTCGTGCTATCTATGACAAATGCATGTTGAGGGCCGTGTAAGTCATGCCCCCACAACATGCACAACTTGGACTTCTCTCGGGTGCTGAGTTATCCTGAGTCATGGGTTTGAACTTCTGCCTTATTGGGCCTGGTCCTCTCCATCCACCGCTAATATCTCGACGGTTTTCCTGCCTCTGTTATTTCTTCACTTGAGCAAGGCCCTCTTAGGCTATTTTCTCATTATCCTCTAGCAATATAAACCTCATAGCATGTTCCAAGGTTGTTCCATAGTCCGAAACTTTCTGAATCCTAAGGTGAGATCATAATCTCCCAACCTTCAGCGCTCTTTTAAAGCTTTCCAATACTTCTGGGGACTCATATGCTCATACTTCCAATACCAAATTTTGGTATATATCTATAAAGTTCTCCAGTGGCTCGTCGTCACACTGCTTCATCGTCCTTAGTGACCCAATTATCTTTCTAGGTGCGCACTCCCTTTGAAGTGGCACACGAAAGACTCTCTCAACTGAGAGAAACAACTGATACTCCCAGGGCTAGGATTTTTGAACCATAAGCTGGCTAGTGGCATGAAGAACCTATTCAGAACTTCTATTTCTACTACCTCTTTTGAGAAAGGAGACATTGTCTCCTGATCTTGATCATCTCTGACACCTCATCGCGTGCCCAACTCCCATATTTTCATTTTCCTTTGGAACCAATCCTTCAAGTGGCTCTCGCTGTCCTTCTACCCTCTGCTCAAGGCTTCCTCATACTCCATTCTCTAAGCCTGGTATATTTTCCCACTCGGAGCTCTATGCCCCCATTCCTAATAACGCCTCAAATCACTCTCCCCAAAGCATGGGCTATTACTAGATGATTCAGGGTGTTCGTCCATTGTTACATCTCATTCGAACCTCTTCTGCTGGTGCTTTGCTGACTGACACACTCACAAAGTGGTTCTTTACTCCAAAGTATAAAAGTGTCGAAGTAATAAAATAACCTGGTAAGTCCGGGGTCGATCCACATGGAATATATTTAGTAAAATAAAATAGTAATTTGAGTGAAAAGAAAAAGCTGAATTGTTTAAAGTGATGGACAATTTTAAATTGAACTGCAATAATAAATTAGAATTCTGGGGCCAGAGGATTCACTCGTAATATTTCAAATATAGAGAAATCTTACTTTTTATAATATATTAATTGTCATTATTACCTAATTAATTTACTTCAGGAATTAATTATGCCAAAACATATAAAATCGGCCACAACGGCGGTGATAACATCTGTTTATAACAAGTCCAGTTAGGTACTCAATTATGCCAAATAAATAAAACCAGCCATAAAAGCGGTAACAAAATTTATCAATAATTAGTTCAGATTTAAATTATTTTCTCATATTATATGGGATAAGTTGTGTCAACCAAGATTTGATATTCTACAGCGAATCAAAACACCCATAAATATAAGAGAAGATTAGTCTTCAGATTACAATTAATATATTATAATGTAAGTAAGATTTATTTATATTATCATATTAAAAGTTTCACCCTTTTACCCCAGCAAAATGAAATTAGCTACTCATGATTTGAATAAAAACTTGCATAATTTTATTATTGAAAGAAAAAAAGTACAAGAAAATTAAAAACACAAAAGACACTTCTTCCAAATTATTCAAGAGAGAAAATGAAATAAGTATGAAGAAAATTAGAGGTGAACACTTTTTTTTATAGTAGAAGTGTTCATCTCCCAATTATTAATTACAACTTTCCAAATCAATTATAAAAAATGAACTTTAAATAATTTGTTATTTTCTTTTTCTTTTTTTGAATTTTTTTTTTGAATTTTTGTTGATCACTTTGCAAATATTTGTCACAATCCACTAAAGTGGATTATGACATCTCAACTTTTATTTTTTTAATAATTTTTTATTTATTTGTTTCTTAATAATTAAAATTACATGCAACACACGTGGCTACTTCATCAATTTCGACCTTCAGAACTACAAAATATTGTAAGGCGTAAAGTTATAGATATTTACGTATTCTTTTATCTGTAACTAGAATCGCCTCAATCCGATATCGGAGTAAGAAGTTATGGCCAAAATACAATAATTGCGTAAAGTTGGAATTTCCAAAATTGTACACTGTTATAACACCCTTTTACGTTTCTGGCCTCCACTATCTAAATGTCACGTTTGTTAGGGTTGGTGCTCAGAGCGCTAATTTCTTATATATTTCCCTGTAAATACTTATGTAAATATTTTATTATGAATAAAATAAATAGTTTCTATTATATAACATCTCTTTATATATGGTAAAGACGTAATTAACCTTAGAATAATTAGTTATGATACAGTTACAAAAGCGTTGCAACTGACATTGAGTTGTATCATAACAGTACCATTTCCTTAACAGTTCCTGGTCAAGGTTTACATTACTTGGTCAATAAGTAAACCCGTTGAGGCCGGTACATGTCGTATATTAGAATCTTGGATTTTAATGGTTAATTCTCAATGAACCATGAGTCTCGGAGACTCATATAGACATGTAGGTGTTTATATCGGATAAATATTGAACGAATCACCGAAGATTCTTAATAGATGCTATACAAACGTCAATAAGATTCTTCTCAGGTTGAGTAGCATAGTGATTCTTTGACTTGAGATACCACTGTGGATATATGAGATATCCTCTACACTTTGATGACAGTCACGTCACCGACCTATTAAGGTCAGACCTCAGTCTGTTCGTTGGGTGTGGACTGATCCTCAAGATATCTTGTGTGTGTCAAGATAGAATCCGTCAGCTCTGTGTACAAAGAATATGTATTCAATATGGTATTAGCAATCTGTTAAATCCATGGGCCCGTAGTACACTGTAAAAGTGAGTTCTAAGTGTTATTAAGAGATTGCTAATAGAAACGTCGACGTGATTATATCTATAGAGATTTGACGTTTATATCTATATCTCTGAATAATTTGGATACCTGTGACAGAGAGATTATACATATGCAATGACCTCGACCTGTATGATTCAGTGAGTTTATCTTTGTTCGTCATAATTTACGGGTGGGTAGATCATGGACATGAAATTGGATTTCGTGACGGATATGCCTGGACCTAGAGAGTCTCACTAATGAAATATACTCGTAAAACACTAGGACAACTTTTATGAATAATATTGATTATTTATAAATCGTTTAACGGTTAAACGAAAGATACATGCATATGGATCTTATGGTCATTTCCTAATTAATGTGTATTTGTATTTAATATATGATTATATTAAATACACATGAATTAATTATCAAATTATGGTATTTGACATATATAATTAATATATGTATTTTGATTATTTAAAGTAAAAATAATACATATATTTGGATATTTATATTTAAATAATTATTTAATTGTTAAATAATTAAAGTAATTGAAAATATAAAATATCTAAGTTGATATTTTGGTGAGGAAATATCTTAGTGTAAATGTTTGACTTTTACATTAATGTTAAATGTGTTAAAATGGCCTTTGACTTTTTTATTTTTGGTTTGAAAATTGAAAATATCTTTTCCTTTTTCTAAAGCCAAAATTCGGCCAACCCTAAAGATATATAAGTGTTATGGTTATATTTTTTCATTTTCTACACACAAAGTGTTGAGCCTCCAAAATTACAAAAACAAAAGGTTGAGAGAAAAAGTGAAGAACAAAGTAAGAAAGTGAAGAAAGCTTAAGGATTTGTAAGTTTTTTCAACTTTCCTCCAATTAGAAAAATATTTCTAGTGTTCTTAGCTACAACATGTGATGCTTGGTTGTTTCTATACTCTTTTAGTTTTGTAATAAGATGGTTGGAAGTATAAATGAAAGATGTATTTATGTATGTTTATTAAAATATGCTTATAAATGGTGTATAAGCACACTTTTGATCATTTGATGATCTCATTGGTGACCTATAATTATTCTTGAGTTGTTTCAAAACAGTGAGACTTGTTTGGTGTTTGAGAAATTAGGGTTCTTAACCTAAACCAAAATTAGGACTTTTCATATATGTGTTGTATTATGATGTATATAAGATATACAAATCATTTGGTGTAGATTGGAAATCATCTAAAGTTGTTTTTAACAAATTTGGACCAAAATACACAAAAATGAAAGTTTAGACTGCCTCGGTAATTTAGTGAAATTATTGGATTTTTGTTGTGAGTTGCATTTTGATGTATATGATATGTATAAATCATTTTGGTAGTGATTTGAAATCACTTAAATTTGTATTTGACAAATTAGGACTAAAATGATCAAAATACAAACCTTTGGGGGTCTTATGGTAATTTGGGAAAAATTTAATTTTGGGTAAAAAATTTAGTTTTTAAGTATTGAATAATTAGAATAAATTAGTTTATTTTAATTGCCTAAGAAAAACTATTGAAATCGAAAAAAAATGATTTTTCACGTTCTGCTGCGTTACCCCGGTTATACCCCCTAAAAACTAAGGGTGACAATGGGCCGGGTCGGGCTCGGGCTTTGATAAGCCTGGCCCGAGCTCGTTATTTTTTTTGCCCGGGCCCAGAAAAAGCCCGGCCCAATGATATTAGGCAAATTCAAGCGAAAACAGAATCCTGAACGTGCCAAAGCTGTGAGGGCTATGTAAGTATCTTGAATTTATCATTGACAAGTTTAACCTTGGTACGCCTCATTGTGAACGTGCCAAATCTGTCACAATATGAAAAGATCAGGACCGAAACCCACGAGTCCCAAGTGAGTGTTGACAATGAGTTCTCTACCTAATAAATATACGTACGCGAGAATGTGCCAAAGCTGTGAGCTGAAATATATTCATGTGGTCCACTTTTCACTATTGTATTTAATTTGATTATTTGATATAATGTATTATGTTTGGGGATTACAGTTTTGTATAAAATAGTGGGAATGACATTTTAAGATTAAAAATCCATGATTTATTTAATACTTTTGATATTATATGAAATTATTTTGTCTGCTAACCGTTTTTCGCTATCTATGTGATAGATTTGGGATGGCGGCTTCTTCGAACAACCCCTTTGCTTGTATATTGGATACGAATAAGCTTAAAGGAACTGAGAACTTTGCTGACTGGGATATGGATTTGAGGATTGTCCTCGGATCCGAGAAGCTGAGATATATATTGTAGGGTCCATTACTCCTTGCTATATCTGAAAATGCATCACCGGAAGAAATTGAGACTTTCCAGAAATGGAAAGATGATGATTTAAGGGTTAAATCATATATTCTCAGTTCTCTGGCTTCGGAACCGAAGAGGCAATATTTTGAGATGCCTGATGCATATAACATGATGACACAACTCCGTGAATCGTTTATGAATCAAGAACAGGCCTTGGTTCACATAGTAGCAATTGAACTATTCCATTTAAAACTTGATGAGGGATAGGTTGTGAGCACACATGTGCTTCATTTGATTGATCTGATCGAGCAATTAAGGCGCAGTGATTTCCCTTTTAATGGTACTCTGGGATGAAGTGTCATTCTTGGTTCGCTCCCGGTGTCGTATCGCCAGTTTGTAATGTACTTCAACATGAACAAGATTCACTGTTCTTACCATGAGTTGCATATGATGCTTCTCACCATGGAGGAACATTTAAGGAAGGGAGTGCCGACTCATCTTCCAAAACCCACTTCACTTTCCGCTTCTTCCCACTCCAAGTCGAAGGGGAAGAAAACGAAAGGAAAAAAAGGGTTTCAATATTTCTCCACAGGCTAAGATAGCGAAGCCCAAGAGAGCTTATGAAGACAAGTGCCACCATTTTCAGAAGATCGGTCACTGGAAGAGGAACTGTCCTGACTACCTTGCCCAGATCAGGAAAGAAAGAGCATCGACATCAGACACTTTTATTTTTCCTGTCATTGATACCTCATTAGCTTGTGAAGCTATCACATCTAGTTGGATTTTAGATTCTGATTGTCTTGTTCACATTTGCAATTCGTTTCAGGTATTGAAGGAAAGTAGACGGCTAAAATCTGGAGAGATGTAATTGCGATTCAGGAGTGGTGACTCTCTGGATTCGGTTGTAGTGGGCTTATGCGAGATTCATTTACCTAGTGTGAGACTTTTACTGCATGACTGCTATGTTGTACCATGATGCATAGTAAATATTATATCACTTTTTGTATTAGATACATATGAATATCATGTAAATATAAGAATTGTTCCTTGTATTTATGTGATAGGAATAATATTCATATCCTTATTTGTCCAAATGAGCATGGTCATTACAATTTGCACACTTCTCGATATATCTTGAATACTGGAATTAATAAACGTAAACTATTTGAAATAAATAATACTGAACTTTGGCATATGAGGTTAGGTCATATAGGCATGAAACGCCTAACCCAATTGGTTAGGAATGGTTTGATTCACGATCTCACCATTGAACATTATCCAACCTGTGAATCTTGTATTCGAGGTAAAATAACCAAAGCCCCATTTTCGGGTGTGGGACATCGAGCCATTGACTTATTGGAACTCATACATTCTGATATATGTGGTCTCATGAGTCAGACTGCTCATAGTGGTTTTCATACTTTGTTACTTTTACCGATGATATTTCACGTTATGGTTATGTTTATCTGATGAAACATAAATCGGAAACCTTTGAAAAGTTCAAAGAATTTCGAAACGAAGTAGAAAAATAAACTGGTCAATATATTAAATGCCTTTGATCAGATCGAGATGGTGAATATATGAGTGGAGAGTTCACTGATTATTTAAAGGAGAATGAGATTCTCGCTCAATATACTCATCCTGGTACTCCACAACATAATGGAGTATCAGAGAGGAGAAATCGAACATTATTGGATATGGTCCGATCTATGTTGAGTTTTACAGATTTTCCCTATTACTTATGAGATTATGCTCTTTTAACTGCCACTCATCTTTTGAATAAGATTCATTCTAAAGCTGTTCCTACGACTTCGTATGAGATATGGACCAGTAGGAAACCGAATCTTAATTATGTTAAGGTTTGAGGATGTCCTACATACGTCAGGGTGGCTCAGCAGAATAAGCTTTTACCTCAAGGTCAAAAGTTTAGGTTTGTTGTATATCCTTCAAATACGAAAGGATATTTTTTCTATGATATCGAGTATCGAAATGTGTTCGTAGCTCGCTTCGGAAAATTTATAGAGGTAAAAGTTTTGACTGAATGAGGTAATCATAGACATGTTGAACTTGATGAAGTCCAACCTGAGACCAACGAACCAACAGAGGAACCTGTAGTTCAAGTAGATTAAGAACCTTCATTACCACACTCTGTAGGTCCGAAAGGGTATATAGACCTCCTGAACGTTGTATTTGATACAAGAAATGAGTCTTGATGTTCTCTCAGTTGAAGAAACTGACCCTTTTACCTATAGAGAAGCGATGTTGGACATCGATTCCATGAAGTGGCAAGAGGTCATGAAATCAGAGTTAGATTCTATGCATTTGAATCAATTTTGGGACTTGGTTCAGCTTCCTGAAAGAATTGTTCCTATCAGTTGTAAATGAATTTACAAGAAGAAGCGCGGGTCTGACGGAAATATTGAAACCTTTAAGGCCCGACTGGTAGCTAAAGGTTACATGCAGCGACCTGGTGTCGACTATGATGACTATCAGTTGTAAATGGATTTACAAGAAGAAGCGCGGGTCTGACGGAAATATTGAAACCTTTAAGGCCCGACTGGTAGCTAAATGTTACATGCAGAGACCTGGTGTCGACTATGATGAAACATTTTTGCCAGTAGCCATGCTAAAGTCTATTAGGATTTTATTGTCTATTATCGCTTACCATGATTACGAGATTTGGCAGATGGATGTCAAAACGACTTTTCTAAATGGATTTCTTGACAAAGAAATCTATATAGAACAGTCAGAAGCTTTTGTGTCCAGCGAAAACTCGTGCATGGTATGTAAGCTTAATAAGTCCATTTATGGACTTAAACAAGCTTCACGAAGTTAGAATCTTCGATTCGATGAGATAATCAAATTGTCTGGTTTTCTCAAGATTTCAAAATAATCCTATGTGTATAAGAAGGCTAGTGGGAGTATGGTGGTAATTTTATTTTTCTATGTTGATGATATCCTGATCATTGGGAATGATATCGGGATGATGTAGGGTGTCAAAGCTTACCTCTGTAAGAATTTCTCCATGAAGGTCCTGGGTGAAGCTTCTTATGTCTAAGGCATAAAACTCTATACAGATAGAGAAATGAAGCTTATTGGGTTATCTCATTCAACGTACATAGATAAGATCATAGAACGGTACAATTTTGGTAACTGTAAGACAACAAATATAACGTTCAGACATGGCCTGGCCTACATCTTCGAAGAAGATGTGTCCACAAATAGAAGATGAGAAGATTAGAATGTCTAATCAGCCTTATGCTTCGTTTTTGGGCAGCATCATGTATGTCATGTTATGTACTATGCCTGATATCAGTTTCGCAGTTAGTTTAACTAGCAGATATTAGTCCAATCCATGTAATGACCATTAGATGATCATTAAATATATCCTAAAGTATCTTAAAGGTACTAAGGATAAGTTTCTGATATATGAAGGAAATGAACTGCAGGTTATAAGTACAAACGGATTCGAATTTCCTATCGGATCCTGATGATAGAAAGTCCACGTAGGATTCGTGTTTACCCTTAACGGAGGTGTATTTTGTTTGAAAAGTTCCAAACTGGGATCCACAGCTGATTCCACCACAGAGGGCAGAATATATTGTAGCTTATAAAATAGCAAAAAAAAGCTGTTTGGGTTAAGAACTTTATCACAGAATTGGGAGTTGTCCCAAGTATCGAGATTTGATTCTGTTATAATATGATAAATGGAGCCATTGCACAAACAAAGGAATCGAGGGTGCATTAGAAGTCGAAGCATGTGGAACAGAAGTACCACATCATTCGAGAGATTGTATCGCGAAGGGACATTATTGTGTGCAAGATCCCGAGTGAAGACAATGTAGCAGACCCACTTACCAAGACCATTCCTCCGAAGTTATTTGATAAACATGTGGAGTCGATGGGTATGAGATACGATCGATATTGGTACTAGAGCAATTGGGAAAATTTGTTAGGTTGGTGCTCGGAGCGCCAATTTCTTATGTATTTCCCTGTAAATACTTATGTAAACATTTTATTATGAATAAAATAATTGTTTCTATTAGATAACATCTCTTTATATATGGTAAAGACGTAATTGACCTAGAATGATTAGTTATGATACAGTTGCAAAAGCATCGCAACTGACATTGAGTTGTATCATAATAATATCATTTCTTTAACAGTTCCTGGTCAAGGTTTACATTACTTTACTTGGTCAGTAAGTAAACCCGTTAAGACCAGTACATGTCGTATATTGGAATCTTGGATTTCAAGGGTTGATGTAAATGAACCATGAGTCTCGGAGACTCGTATAGACATGTAGGTGTTTATATCTGATAAACCATTGAACGACTCATCGAATATTCTTAATAGATGATACATCAACGTCAATAAGAATCTTCTCGGATTGAGTAGCATAATGATTCTTTGATTTGAGGTACCACTGTGGATATATGAGATATCATCCATACTTTGATGGCAGTCACGTCACCGACTTATTAAGGTCAGACCTCCGCCTGTTCGTTAGGTGTGGACTGATCCTCAGGATATCATGTGTGTGTCAAGATAGAATCCGTCAGCTCTGTGTACAGAGCATATGTATTCAATATGGTATTAGTAATTTGTTAAATCCATGGGCCCGTGGTACACTATAGAAGTGAGTTCTAAGTGTTATTAAGTGATTGCTAATAGAAAAGTCGACGTGATTATATCTATAGAGAATTTGACATTTATATCTATATCTCTGGAATAATCCGGAAACTATGGACAGGTTATACGTATGCAATGATCTCGACCTGTATGGTTTATATGAATATATATGTGCTCGTTATAATTTACGGGTGGGTAGATTATGGACACGAAATTGGATTTCGTGACGGATATGCCTAAACCTAGAGAGTCTCACTAATGAAATATACTCCTAGAGCACTAGGGCAATTTTTATGAATAATATTGATAATTTATAAATCGTTTTATAAACGACGGTTAAACGAAAGATACATCCATATGGATCTTTTGGTCATTTCCTAATTAATGTTTATTTGTATTTAATATATGATTTTATTAGATACACATTAATTAATTATCAAATTATGATATTTGGCATATATCATTAATATATGTATTTGGATTATTTAAGTAAAAATAATACATAAATTTGGATATTTATATTTAAATAATATTAATTATTTAATTGTTCAATAATTAAAGTAATTGAAAATATAAAATATCTAAGTTAATATTTTAGTTAAGAAATATCTTAGTGTAAATGTTGACTTTTACATTATCTTAAAGGTGTTAAAATGACTTTTGACTTCTATATTTTTGGTTTGAAAATTGAAAATATCTTTTCATTTTTCTAAAGATAAAATTCAGCCAACCCTAAAGATATATAAGTGTTATGATTTTTTCATTTACTACACACAAAGTGTTGAGCCTCCAAAATTACAAAAACAAAAGGTTGAGAGAAAAAGTGACGAACAAAGTAAAAAATGAAGAAAACTTTAGGATTTATAAGTTTTTTCAACTTTCCTCCAACTAGAAAATGTTTCTAGTGCTCTTAGCTACAACATGTGATGCTTGGTGTTTCTATACTCTTTTAGTTTGTAATAAGATGGTTGGACGCATAAATGAAAGATTGTATTTATGTATTTTTATTAAAGTATTCTTTCTAAATGGTGTATAAGCACACTTTTGATCATTTGATGATCTCATGGTGACCTAGAATTATTCTTGAGTTGTTTTTCAAAGTGGGTGAGAATTGTTTGTGTTGGACAATTATGACCCATAGCATCACTATTTGTACATAACATGGTGTTGTTGTACAAATTAACTATGTGACAAAGGAAATTGCTCTTTTATCATTTGTAATTGGATTACCGGGATATATAAATGATAAAAGTCCATATGATTAGTTCCAGATTAATAAGATATGAGACAGTATTAATCCACTAAGGTTTAATCATTAAAATATCCCTAGTCGTAGTATTATCGAGATTGGACATCGATAATGCGGAATAGACTAGTATTGCACTTGTGCGCGTTGTGGGAGCATAACGACATAGTTCTCATATATTTGGGTATTGGATACTCATGCAAGTGTAATAGGAGGTTGTGTTTACCGATGGTACGGAAACAGCTTCGCTCTGGATAGACCCCTCGGAATTCCATTGGTAGTATGACTATGTGTCTATGGAAGTCCGAATCAGGGTAGGTGTATTTGGTCTTAACCTGAGACTTGCATCGCTAATACTTGCGACAATCAATATACTTTGGTTTTGGTCGTCCAGGGCTTTAACAGGTTCTGTGTACGCCTCTTCTGGGTATTGAGAATCGTAGTGTATTGGGTGTGATGTCAAGATGGAAGTATCACTCCAGTCATATGGAGATGATGATCACGCATGAGATAACGGAACTAGTACTCTTTAGTACTGCAGTCATCGGGATAATATGACTAGGTCATGTTATCCGATTATAGAGACTAGTTACCAGAGATCCGATATATGCTTCGTACGGGGCAGACACAATTCCAGCCCCAGGCCTAGCATGTGACATCCGATACTGGATCGTAATACGCAATACTACGTATACTACGCCTGACACAGATTACATATTCCTTAAAGAATATTTCTGGAGAATTGGGTAGGCACGGTGCTTTGCTAGAAGCCAACCATGTCTTGTAAATCGGTAAGAACGTGGTACTAGGTACGCACGTATTCGGATAGTCCGATGACCGATTTACTGCCAACATATCCAGGGATCTCATGGGTCGCTTCCCGAAGATTCACCGATGACGTATGACTCGAACATAATTAATCTGGGATTAATTAGATGAGAGAGAAAATTAATCTAGGATTAATTACGGAGATATTTTATCTGGGATAAAATACTATTTGAAGAGAGAGAACGATTAATTTGGAATTAATCGATAAAATAATATATTCGATATATTAAATGAAATTAGATTTCATAACGGAATTAAAATTAGATTTTAATTCGGGCGAACGAATTAATTTAGAATTAATTCGCGAGCGACGTGAATAGTAATTTTGCTAGGCATAATTATTTAATTAAATTTGATTTAATTACGTCGCAACGAAAATTCGTTAATTCGGAATTAGCGAACCCGAGCCCGGGATGTGTTGCGGGCCCACTCGGATTTTGAATCAAGTGGGGCCCACAAGTCACATCACAAGTCCATCACTTGTCACTTTAATTACTTTTTGGTGATGAGTTTTGGTGGGTTGTTGGTGACTTGTCCACACACCAAGTTGGAAAGTGAATGACTTTTACCAAATTTATTTTTTGGTATATCATTTTGATTTTTTGAAATCAAATTACAGTTATCATTTACACAAAATAATTCTCTCTCTCTCTCCCATTCATTCCCTGGGCCGTGAACTCATCTTCTTCCTCCTCCATTTGGCTTGGCCTAAAATGGCTTCATTTGCTCTGATTTTGCTTCAAAATCAAAGTGCTAGCACATCAAGGAGTCTTACAAAGGTGTTAGGGAAACATATCCATGAGTTTGGAATTCAAGAAGATGCTTGGAAGCTTTACATACATCAAAGGGGAGCTTGGAGCAAACACAAAGGCTTGAAATTTTGTTATCTCTACATCCAAAACGATCAAAGTGAGTATTTTCCGCCATTCTTACTTTGTTGTATTCACATGATTTCTGCTTAATTTGATCTTGGTTTGACCTAGAAAACCCAACAATGGTATCAGAGCCATAATTGAGCATGAAATTGAATTTAGGGTTCTTAACTTAATTTGGGATTTTGATTTGAGCATGATTTGTTCAAATTGTTTGTTTGAGCATGCTTATATATGTTAACTTTGAGTGTGCATGATCAATTTGAAGAAAAATTAATTGGATTAATTTTCCCCAAAAGATTAGCTTGGCCGAATATGGTATAGGAACCCTAGGTCATGGTGATTTTGATTTTAGACCATTGGATGTGTTTAAAATGATGGATAAATTATTTGTGATTTAATTGGATTGAAATCAAAATTATTATAAAAAATCCACCATTGCCGTGACCATCAAAGCATGGAATGAATTGATTTTGTTTCAATTATGTTGGACATGAATTGATAATTAAAGCATGATTAATTATGTAAATTGGTATTTTGGAAATGTTAATTTAATAATTAATTATGGCTATACACTTTAGTTAATTAAATTGTGATATTTGGAATATTGGAATTTAATTAATAAGGCTTAATTTGGAATTGGGCTATTAATGTTGTTTGGGCTTAATGGGCTTGGTTGGGCCAAGTTTGGTTTAGGATAATTGGTTGGATCCAATTGGGCCTAAAACCATTTCCATAAAGTCCAAATATGATAATTGGGCCTAATGGGCCTAAATTGATTTTTGGCAAATGGTGATGATTCCTTATTGGGCTTTGGTTGCCAAAGTCCATGCCTTATGAATTAATTGAAAGCCCATTGGACTTTAATTAAATTGACATTGGATGTTAATTGGGCTTTGAGACCCATTAAGATTAGATTTAGAATCTAAGTCGCAAAGGCCATTAAAAGTGTAATTATTTAATTTGGAATTAAATAAGAATTAGTATTGAATACAAATTAAATTGGATTTAATATTGTAGTTTGATATAATTCAAGAATTCGTACTTTGAGTACTTATTCTTAAAACGAGTTGGACTCGCGCAAATCAAATCGTTGTTTGAACATTGGATGGTCATTAATCAAAGATTAATTAATTGGATTAGATTGATTGATAACATGCTTTGTGTGAATACATGGATGTGATGTATGAATAATGTATATCAGATGGATATTAGATGGGTGAGGGCAATTTTGGAAATTGTTGTAATAAATTTAGAATTTATTAAATTGGACCTGCGTGTCCAGCCTATTACCTCTTGACTCTTTGTATTTCTCTTCTCACCTATTCCCCTCAATGTAAATGAGGTTTCTTTAGAAGTGTTATGTAATTGGGTAGAAGTAAGAATAGTGCTAGCCGGGGAGAGGAAATGGAGAGATTTGTTCTAGGAACAAAATGTTTAAATATCCATCCGCATATCATTATTAATTTATTTACCGCGCCTTATTATGCTTTTAGAATGCATGCTTAAGGGTGTATGATGAGACCTAATCAAAGATAATTAATTGGTTGCCAATTACGCGAAAAACCCTCAACAAATATTAAGCGTTTTCCTTCCATTGAGTGATTCATTCTCAAGATCCAAGATTGGCACTGGTTTGTTGGCCAAAGTCAAGACCTTTGTCCATCGCGGATGTGTTTGAATCATGAAGGCTTTGTTCCATATCGCATGTCTTGTCCAAGTTGTGATTTTTGGCCAAAGTCAAGATCACTTCTTGTCCATCGACATCGATTACGAAGCTTTCCAAAGTCAATGGGTTCCGCTTAACTGGAATCATTAAGCTTGTTGTGCCAAAGCCAAGGCTTAGTTGATTCAGAGGAAAAAGGTTAGGGAATATATTGGATATATTGGCATATATTAGATATATGTTTCGGACTTGGATGTCCACCTACTGGATCTAGGAATTGGATGAGATCCAATTGATCTTAGAGATCTACCTAGTTAAGTTTCATACACTTGTTGGCCAAAGTCAAGGTTGTGTGTTATTTAACGGGATCCTAGCCCACTAGGAAAATAGGTTTCCCGAGTACTCAACAGAGGGTTAGAGGCTCGCCGAAAAATAGTGGGAGGCAAGTATTAAATTTGCAATTTCGTTTAGATACTTGCCAATACGCGCTCATTTCATTTTTTCGTCATTATTTTAATATATATTAGTTGGACTAATATTTAATTGTTGTTTTAATTAAACAGTTGGACTGTATTCAAACTACTTCATTTATAGTTGATTATATAATTGGATTATAGTAATCAATATATTTGAATTTAACCAATCAAATAGTAGTTGATTATATAGTTAGACTATAGTAATCATTATATTGATTGTACCCGAAATCGTTGATTGGATAGTTGGACTATTGGAATCAAGATAACTGAAAGATTAGCGTTTAGAACATAATCCTGGGGAAAATGTCTTTAAACGGCTTTAATTTTCAAATTGGGAATAGAACCTCAGGATAGTCCTGGGAACTGAGAAGTTATTTATTTGATAGAGTGACATCTCGGGCCTAAGCCCGGAGTTGAGCAAATAGTGGAGCATGAGTTTTGGAAGACTCATGGTGATGATAACTTTAGTGCTCAATCCTTTATGCTTACCGCAATGACTCTTTAATTCCGTCGTCAAAACTAAGGATTAGATCCTTATACCATGATGTTGAAATTAAAGATCTTCATAGATCTATTCTTAGATCTTAGAAGTACAAATTGCAAAAGAAGCTCTTTCGCTCGCGTATGTCAGAGGGTACATCTGTCGAGCACTAGGTGTCGCAGATGATTGCTGACATCGATCAGCTAGGTTAGCTGGGCATTACCTACGTGGCCGAGACTACCAAAGATTTGATCTTATAGTCTCTACCCGAAAGCTGGGGCAGGTTCATTATGAACCAAGAGTAAACTCTTGGAGAGTTGATGGCTATGCTCTAGGAGGCGGAGCCAGAGCTTCTAAAAGGGGCAAAGGCAAAATCATCACAGTCTTCTTGGAAGACAAAGGACATATCCCAAGATGTCTGCCTAAATGTGGCAAACGGGTCACTGAAGCGTGACTGCCGTATGGACAAGGCAGACATGAAGGAAGTGAAGACGGGCAAGGCTCCGGCTTCAAATATGTTTGTCATAAACATGTTCACTATTAGTTTTAAAATTGGATTTTAGATACTAGATGTGGTACATAAATATGTACTGATGTGCAGAATCTGCTGATTAGCAGGATACTGACTTCAGTTGAGATCGACCTGCGAGTCGAAAACGGGACGAGAGTCGCTGTTTTAACCGTAGAAACCTAAGTTTAGGAACTACCCTTTGGGCATGTACTTAAATTAGGAAACTGTTATAATGTACCTAGTTTGACTAGAAACATTATCTCTATATCTAGTTTAACTCGTTGCGGGTATACCTTTATATTCTAGAACACTAAGTGTTTTATTTATAAAGATGATATTGAGATAAACACATTAGATGTGAATAACAGTATTTATATTTTGAATATAAATGAATCTCAAACATATGACATGACAAACAAATAGCTCAAACTGATTTAATCAGATGAGACTTATTTGTGGCATTGTTGTCTGGGACACATTAACAAGACTCGTATATCCACACTTTCGAAGAGTGGATACTAGGACGGATTTGATTCTAATTCAAATGATGTCTACGAATCTAGTTTATTAGGCAAAGTGCCTAAAACACCTTTTACTTGGTAAAAGTACAAGTGCCACCGATCTGTTAGCCCTCGTTCATAGTGACGTAAGTGGGCCCATATCTAGCTAGGCTAGAGGTGGATATGAATACTTCGTAACCTTTACGGATGTGGCATCGCGTTATGGTTATGTGTTTCTTATGAAACACAAGTCAGAAACTTTTAGAGTTTCAACTCGAAGTAAATAGACAGACTGGCTAAAGTATTAAACCGTCACGGTTAGACCGTGGTGGAAAATACTTAAGCAATAAGTTTCTCGAATATTTGAAAGAGTATAGTATTCTTTCATAAAGGACTCCTCTCGGAACACCTCAATTTGATGGTGTGTCCGAACAGAGAAACCGAACTTTGTTGGACATAGTAAGGTTAATTATGAGTCGCTCTGAGCTACCATTTTCCTTTGGGATACGCATTAAACAGTGCAAAACTTATTTTGAATAAGGTTCCATGAAAAATCTGTTAGACAGACTTCATATTAGATATGAACAGGAAAGAAAAAACGGGTTTTCTCATTCCTGAAGATTTGGGAATGCTGGCATATGTTTGGATGATACCAAACTAAAACCAAATCGGATAAGTGCCTAATTTGTGGGTTATCCTAGGGTAACCAAAGTATAGTACTTATACAACTCACAAGAGAACAATGTAATTGTTGCTCTCCATGCGTTTTCCTAAGAGGAATACCTATATGCAGTGGTAAGTGAGAGGAAAGTAAAACTCGATGAAAATCGGAGTAATACTGTTCAAGGCACCGATTCCTTAATGGAACAACACAAACAGTTCATCAGGGATGAAACTGTACCACAATCTTCGAATACACAAGAACCGCGTAAGTCGGAGAGAGTCAGAAACAACCTGAGAGGAGGTATGGGTTTCTGATCTCACCTCATGAAGATGTCAATCTTATTGAGGAAAACGAACCGGCTACGTATGAGGAAGTGATACAAGGTATCGACTCCTATTATGGCAAAGTGCCATGAAGTCCGAAATGGATTCCATGTATACCAACCAAGTTTGGACACTGGTTGTTGTACCGGAAGGCATTGTGCCTATTGGTACTAAATGAGTCTTCAAGGAAGACATACATGGATGGCAACATACAAACGTACAAAGCTAGGCTTGTAGCGAAAAGGTATCGTTATCAACATTGTGTCGATTACGACGAAACCTTTTACTCGTTGCCATGATTAAATCCATTTGGATAATGCTTGCTAATGCTGCATGTTTCATTTATGAAATATGGCAGCTGAACGTCAAAACCGCTTTCCTTAAACGGAAACCTTTTGGAGGATGTTTATAAACATCCTAACGGTTTTGTCGTACCAAAACATGCAAACAAGGTTTGCAAGTTAAAATCGATCCATTTATGGATTGAAGCAAGCATTACGTTCTTGGAACTAACGTTTTGATAAATCATAATGGTATATGATTTAATTCAAAACGAATATGATTCTTGTGTATATAAGAAGGTTAGTGGGAGCGCACTGACAATGATTGTCCTATATAATGATGACATATCATTTCTTGGAAATGACATTCCCATATTACAATCGGTGAAAGCTTGGCTTTCATGAAAATTCTCCATAGAATACTTGGGAGATGCAACCTTTATTCTAGGAATAAGGATCTACTGGGATAGATCTAAATGTTGTTGGCACTCTCCTGAGAACTCGTACATTGAAAAATATGTACGCGACCTGGTGTCTCATATGCTTTGAGCATATGGAGTCACAATCAGGCCAATCCAAGTGATAGTCACTGGATTGATGTTAAGAACATCCTTACGTATCTTAGATGATCTAAGGATGCTTTCTTAAGCTATGAAGGAGGAGAACTTGAAGTGACTGGGTTCACCGTTGCAAGTTTCCAAACCGAAAAAAACGACCATAAGTCATAATAATGGTACTATATAGTTTGAATAACGGAACAGTGAGATGGAAATCATCCAAGCAAGATACTGTTGCCGAATAAACAATAAAAGTGGAATATTTCTGCAGCTGAGGCAGCAAAAGAAGCAATTTTGGATCTGTAAAATTCCTAATTAAATTAGGTATAGTTCTGTTAGCAGCTGAGCTAGGCCTCAGCGCAGGCTAAAGAATTAATGGTCTCATCAACGATCCAAGTATATACTTCAACTATTTCATTTGATTCGTCGGATCATACATTGTGGCGATGTGATGATCGAATAAATCGCATCAGATGATAACATTGCAAATCCGCTGACGAAAGCTGTTTCTCAGCAGAAGTTTGAGCGACCCGTACATAGTTCATGTGTAGGACACTTGAGTGATTGGCTATAGTCCAAGTGGGAGATTGTTGGACAATTATGACCCATATCATCACTATTTGTACATAACATGGTGTTGTTGTACAAATTAACTATGTGACAAAGGAAATTGCTCTTTTATCATTTGTAATTGGATTAACAGGATATATAAATGATAAAAGTCCATATGATTAGTTCCAGATTAATAAGATATGAGACAATATTAATCCACTAAGGTTTAATCATTAAAATATCCATAGTTATAGTATTATCGAGATTGGACATCGATAATCGGAATAGACTAGTATTGCACTTGTGCGTGTTATGGGAGCATAACGACATAGTTCTCATATATTGGGTATTGGATACTCATGCAAGTGTAATATGAGGTTGTGTTTACCGATGGTACGGAAACAGCTTCGCTCTGGATAGACCCCTCGGAATTCCATTGGTAGTATGACTATGTGTCTATGGAAGTCCGAATCAGGGTAGGTGTATTTGGTCTTAACCTGAGACTTGCATCGCTAATACTTGCGACAATCAATATACTTTGGTTTTGGTCGTCCAGGGCTTTAACAGGTTCTGTGTACCCTCTTCTGGGTATACTGAGAATCGTAGTGTATTGGGTGTGATGTCAAGATGGAAGTATCACTCCAGTCATATGGAGATGATGATCACGCGGATAAGGAACTAGTACTCTTTAGTACTGCAGTCATCGGGATAATATGACTAGGTCATGTTTATCCGATTATAGAGACTAGTTACCAGAGATTCGATATATTCTTCCTACGGGGTAGACACAATTCCAGCCCCAGGCTTAGCATGTGACATCCGATATTGCATCGTAATACGCAATACTACGTATACTACGCCTGACACAGATTACATATTCCTTAAAATAATATCTCTGGAGAATTTGGTAGGCACGGTGCTTTGCTAGAAGCCAACCATGTCTTGTAAATCGGTAAGAATGTGGTACTAGGTACGCAAGTATTCAGATACTCTGATGACCAGATTTACTGCCAACATATCCAGGGATCTCATGGGTCGCTTCCCGAAGATTCACCGATGACATATGACTCGAACATAATTAATCTGTGATTAATTAGATGAGAGAGAAAATTAATCTAGGATTAATTACAGAGATGTTTTATCTGGGATAAAATACTATTTGAAGAGAGAGAACGATTAATTTGGAATTAATCGATAAAATAATATATTCGATACATTAAATGAAATTAGATTTCATAACGGAATTAAAATTAGATTTTAATTCGGGCGAACGAATTAATTTAGAATTAATTCGCGAGCGACGTGAATAGTAATTTTGCTAGGTATAATTATTTAATTAAATTTGATTTAATTACGTCGCAAAGAAAATTCGTTAATTCGGAATTAGTGAACCCGAGCCCGGGATGTGTTGCGGGCCCACTCGGATTTTGAATCAAGTGGGGCCCACGTGTCACATCACAAGTCACATCACTTGTCACTTTAATTAACTTTTTGGCGATGGGTTTTGGTGGGTTGTTGGTGACTTGTCCAACACACCAAGTTGGTAAAGTGAATGACTTTTACCAAATATTATTTTTTGGTATATCATTTTGATTTTTTGAAAATCAAATTACAAGTTATCAATTTACACAAATAATTCTCTCTCTCTCCCAATTCATGCCTTGGGCGTGAACTTCATCTTCTTCCTCTCCCATTTGGCTTGGCCGAAAATGGCCTTGATTTTTCTCTCAAATTGCTGTGAGCCTAGGGCTTATTTGCTTCTTGATTTTGCTTCAAAATCAAAGGTGCTAGCACATCCAAGGAGTCTTACAAAGGGTTTAGGGAAACATATCCATGAGTTTGGAATTCAAGGAGATGCTTGGAAGCTTTACATACATCAAAGGGGAGCTTGGAGCACAACACAAAGGCTTGGAATTTTTGTTATCTTATACATCCAAAACCGATCAAAGTGAGTATTTTACGCATTCTTACTTTGTTGTATTCACATGATTTCTTGCTTAATTGATCTTGGTTTGACCTAGAAAACCCAACAGTTTGGTGTTGTAGAGATTAGATTAAAGTGTTGGATTTGGTTAATTTTGGTTAATTTTGTTAATTTGAGAAATTAGGGTTCTTAACCTAAACCAAAATTGAGGCTTTTCATATATGTGTTGTATTATGATGTATATAAGATATAAAAATCATTTGGTGTTGATTGGAAATCATCTAAAGTTATTTTTAACAAATTTGGAACAAAATGCACAAAAATGAAAGTTTAGGGTGCTCTCGGCAATTTGGTGAAATTATGTGATTTTTGTTGTGAGTTGTATTTTGATGTATATGATATGTGTAAATCATTTTTGTAGTGAATTGAAATCACTTAAATTTTTATTTGATAAATTAGGACTAAAATGATCAAAATGTAAACCTTAGGGATTCTTACGGTAATTTGAAAAAAAAATCTGATTTTTGGGTAAAAAATTCAGTTCTTAAGTATTGAGCAATTAGAATAAATTAGTTTATTTTAATTGCCCAAGAAAAATATTGAAATCAGAAAAATTTGATTTTTTACGTTCTGTTGCGTTACCCAGTTATACCCATAAAAACTCTTACAACGTCCATTTTTCTAGTTATGCATCCAAAATATTATTTCACCTACATAAGAAATAAAAATCACAATAAAAATATATAAAATATAAATTTAATTATTATTTCTTAAATGTGCTAAATTAAGGGGATTAATGAATCTGTAAGTGTAAAATGATTAATTTTTCTTTTAATGAATGTACACTTTTTAATGTTCATCATAGGCTATGACCACCGATCTCATTCTGTGTGGGTTTCTCCTCCCAGCGATTTATCAATCCCATTCTCTTTCATATATCCCTTTTTCCACTAGCAATCTCTTCCCTCCTTCTACTAGGCCTTACGTGAGCTGGTTCTCCTGACCTCTTTTATGATTTCTCTATTTTCTCAATCATGGTCTTTATAAAGGTTTGGGTTGCCTTCATTTCCCCTTTAGCCTTTTCCCTTTCTAACAGTATGTTCTCCTCAATCTTTCCCATCCACTCCGCCATTGAGGCCTTTGGAGCTATATGATTCCCATCCCCTATCACCGTATTAACGTGTTGTATTTCTTTTTGAATTGATCCTCACAGACAACGCCAACTATTGACGGTTTTTTTTAGTTCGAAGGGCAAAATAGGGAATTCACCCCTCGAAGAAACTTTCCTCGAACAATGAATTTGTTTGGTTAGTGTGAATTGCACAAACTTAGCAAGCAAACAGGATAAACACAAAATTTACGTGATTTGGCAAAAAGTGGCTTCAATCTACGTCCACGGGAGAAAAAATATATTTTGTTATTATTCGGGTCAAAACTGACTCGACCGATAAGTGGTGGAGTGAAGTATAGTAATAAAATACCTCGGGTCTTATCAAGCCCGATATAATTCTCTCAAGTGGTCAGTTAACTGACCAACTTTCTCTCTTTATCTCTAGTTCTTGAGCACTTGGCCTTTTCAAGTTGTGAAATGCAAAGTTGCTAACCTTTGAATTTGTGACTTCAACCCCCTTATATAGCCTAAAAAAATACATTGTTCTATTAATCATGATGTCAGCCAATGTCATAAGGTTATTATTACAATTGCTGCCACCCTCAACTACTAATAATCCAGCCAATCAGATCTGTTTATTTCTCTACTACTACACCGGTCTGTGGTGGCCCTGCTATGCCAATATTCTGCCACTACACCAGTGTACGACAGCTTGCAGAGGCTACTTTCAATGAGAATCACTGATTTTCCTTTGTCATCATTAGCCTTCTGGAATCACACATTCCCAAGTATGACATACGTCACAAGACTTCGATACTGGTCAGTCTTGTTGGAGTTGGTGCTTAGAGTGCCAATCCGAATAATGTATTGTACATTATATTTTATTATTTACTAATAAAATAACTACATTTTTATTTCAAACATTATTAATGGTAATGTCATTATGCATATTAAATTGATATATAAATATGCTAAGATTAACATCGACCTTAGAATAATCATGTAGTAATACTGGATACTGGGTGGCCCGACATTGGGAAAATATTACTATTATAAACTATTCTTAAAATAAATAGTCATAGTCATTGATTTGGGAATACGGTCGAATTCCTATAACCTAGAAGACTAACACATGTTGTATAATGGAATTAAAGTTGCAATGATTTAACCGAATGTACCATGAGTAAGGGAAACTCGTATAGACATATGGGTATTCGTTGGGTCGAATACTGAATGACTCGCAGGTGATTCCTAATAGTTGGAAGTACACACTAACGTAAATAGGAATCACCTCAAGTCGAGTAGCATATGTGATCATTTGACTATAGGATAACATTTATTTTGTGTGTGATCATCTACATTTTGATGTCATATATGTCAAAGACCTTTCATGGTCTGACCACTAGATGTTCTTTGGGTGTGAACCGATGCACTCTTTAATCAAGTGTATATCAAGATATGATTCTTCAGCCCATATGTGTACTATAAGGGTTTAGATACCCATATGAGTAAGTCACGATTCTTAAGACTTTGGCCAAAGCCAATCACCTAGGGTGGATCGCATATATCAAGAATGGTATTCTGATTAGTTGTAAAGAATCGTGGACATGTCGACATGAGATGTGCACCTCAGAAACTTGAAGGTGTAATATATATTTCTTAAGCACAACTCGGATAGCCTACGACAGAGGGATTGTTAAACATATGTGATTTTTAAATTTCTATTTGATATATGAACGTTCTTTATCTAACGATCATTATATTTTGGAAACATATCAATATGTATTTATCGTAGAGGAAAATACAAGTAAAAGATCTGAATTAAATAATACCGAATTATGGTATATGGGATTGGGCCACATAGGTGTTAGACGTCTATCAAAATTGGTTAAGAATGGTTTGATTGAAGATCTCACCTTAGATCCTTATCCTATTTTTGAGTTATGTATCCAAGAGAAAATGACAAATGCCTCATTTCTTGGTGTTGGACACCATGCTGAAGATTTATTGGAGCTAGTACATAGTGATTTGTGTGGTCCATTAAATCATGTCGCTCATGATGGTTCAACATACTGCGTGACTTTCATGGATGAGTCAGGATATGGATATGTATATTTGATAAGACATAGAATGAAAACATATGAAAAGTTCAAAATATTCTGAAATGAAGTAGAAAAAAAAGGTAAATTCATCAAGTGCCTTCAATCAGATCGAAGTGGTGAATTTATGAGCAATGAATTTTATTTAAAGGATAATTGGATTCTCGCCCAAAATAGCCCACCAGGAACTCCTCAACACAATGGTGTGTCTGAGTGGAGAAATTCTACTTTATTGGATATGGTACGATCTATGATTAGCTATACATATCTTTCATATTACCTTTGGGGTTTATTCTTTACTTACTGCTACCCATATACTTAATAAAGTTCCATCGAAAACTGTTTCTACGACCCCATATCAGATATGGTACGGTAGAAATCTAAGTCTTAGATATTTAAAGATTTGGGGTTGTCATGCATACGTTTGAGTTACACAGCGGGATAAACTAGCACCTATGGGGTATAAATATATGTTCGTTGTGTTGGGATTTATGTCCTAAAGCTTCATGTATTGTAAAATGGAATTGATTATTGTAATAATAAGAAATGCATTATTCATTTTATCAAAGTTGTTTGATTTATATCGCATATTGTCCAATTGTCTTGTTTACCTTGATTACTCTTGTACCTTCAGACTTAGTGTATGTTTGATACATAATAGGATTTAAGTCTGGAGTTAGTAATCTAAAAAGTCCATAGAGAGCAAACAAATAGGGTATTTTGTTTGTGGTTTATCTATACCTGTAGTCTATTCTATATTTGTATGACGACCTTGATCCGAGATCGTTCATGTAGTGACATGGTAATGGATGCACCTTGTATGATGAGATCATATAGGACTGGACTCAGATAAATACGAATTTCTTTTAATATCCGTTAACCGAAGAAATTCATTTTATCTAATGGATGGTCATATATGGATTCGATCTTAATCATGAGTGTATTACGAACTCCTGTATGACAAGCTATGTTCTTTGATTTACTATGGTGAGGTTGGTGTTGCATTCCCGACCAATAACTATGTATTTTGGGGATATGGTTTGGTGTGTAGTTGGGAACATTTTACATAGATATGGAATTCACTCATTCTTATAAGAAGCAGTAGAGTATCTCTTTTAAGAGTTGATTCGGGACTTGAACAATTTGAGCCCTCAATTTTTCTATTGCGAATAGAAAGTTCTATATTCATAATTGTTATGAATTAATTGTTCATTAGAGAATCAATGGTTTTTAAGAGAAAATATTTAAAGGGGTTTAACGGACTTTTGACCCAGCTCTATTTATGAGATATTCGTGAAGGGCTATGTCTATATGTAATGACTATATCGATAGATACCGAAATCGTTCGGTTTATTTAATCCATCTACGGTAACGAGAGTTCAACTGCGAGTTTTTAGTGGAATAACGCGGAGTTAATAATTCGTAATATTTGATTAAAGAGTTTAATTAATATTTTGGAATTATTGGAGCTCGGAACCGTAGGTCTATTTGGTCCTCGTGCTAGCTCGATTAACTGTAGCGAACCTAATATAATTAGATTTTTTAATTTTATGCTCACTTTATATTTATATATTATTAATGAGATTAATAATATTTATTGTCACAAATGAAAACTATGTTAAATTAGTTTAACTTAATATTTTCTAGAATTCTTTGATTATGAGATAATCAAGTCTTGATTATGAGATAATCAAGTTAATAATAATTATGAGATAATTATTACAATATAATTGAAGGTAAATAAATCATTATTAAGATATTGATTTTTATTTACCATTGGAGACAAAGTCACATGGCTTACCATGTCATCCAAGCAATTATGTCTATTAGGTGGCTTGTATACACCTAATATATTTGTCATTAGCAAATGCAGTGTATGCTTTGGTATGGCCTCCACATTTATGTGTTTGCCATTAAAAGAAAGCATTGAATGCTTAATGACTAAGTCCTTGTCTTTAACTTATCATTTCTTATGCTTTGGTATGTCATTCACATTTTTGTGTTGGCCATTGCAAGAAAGCATTAGATGCTTAATGACAAGGTTAGTTGGCTTGTGTAAGAGAATATAATCTCTACCATTTCTCTCACTTCCTAAGTTTAACACTTTGCATTCATTCACACAAGTGTTGTGAGAAAGAATTAGAGAGAAAATAGAGAGAGTTCAAGCATTCACAAGTGTTGTAAGAGTGTTTGAAATTCCAAAGAGCCAAACACCATTGTGACATTCTAAATCTCTAAATAGTTTAGAGGTTTGATCTTTGTGAGTGAAACCCACACTTCAGTTTGTTGGTTTCGAGTTATAGTTCGGAAGATCGAGTGGTTGATCCAAGTGTTGGACATCAGAGGATTGATTTCGGCTACTACAATAAAGAGAGAAGGCAAAGAAAATTTTAAAGATCTATACCTGACCAGTGCCACCACAAGCAACATCCGCCACGCTAAGGAAAATCGTTTCGTACAATTAGTATCAGAGAGCTTAAGGTTGGAAAGTTTTCTTAACCTTTCTCATTTTAGTTTTATTAATTTATATGAGATATAGATTATTAAAATACATGTTGTGATGAGTAGGCACAATTATATTCATGAGATGAATAGTTTTAATATTCATATGATGAATTTTTATTTTTGATTCATGTGTTGAATGTGTTGCATTGATCGTTAATTTTTCCGGCTCTTGTTTTTAGCATTAGAAACGTAAGACCATAATGTCATATTCTTTCAAGGGTTGTAAGTTTAGACCATAAGGATTTTTTTTCTTTCAAGTGTTGTAAGTTCATTTCCTTTGTAATAAGTTCATTATGTATTCCTATTTGTAACTTGGAGGAGCCGATGCCACGAAGGACTTTTGACGAAGAAATTCCGCAAAGAACTCAACAACACTCATGGAACATGTTTTGAAGACCAATGGATGCCTTGGATTTATTGTACTAATTAGATTAGTATAGAAAAATAAGAGCTCGGTTAACGCAATTTGATATGTGTTTATTTTCGCATTTTCCAGCCCCTGGAAATTGGGTTTGCGTCGGGACGCAACCCCTTAGCGCATCGCGACGCGCCCAGCTTACGAGACCAGAGGCTTCTGCCTCATCTGCGTCGCGACGCAGGTCCCCTTGCATCGCGACGTGAGACCGTGCTGGAACAATTCGAGTTTCTGGAATAGTGAAGCCCACTTGTGGGCGTCGCGACGCCCACACCTGGGATTATATGTATGTTTAAATTGTTTATTAACATATCATATAGCCTAGGGTGCCTACTCTTGGATTTTCAAATGCCATAACATGTATATATGTATGATATTATAGTCATAAAATATGATTTTATGTAATTTAAATGTTAAATAAGAATATAAGATGCATGCAAACAGATTAATAAGATTAATTGGTTTAAAAATTGTGAATTCAAATTTTAGAAACATATGAACCTTATGAGTACATTATTTTCCTTGGTATATCGGATGGAAATCTGGATGTAAATTCCATAGCCGGTTCCGAATGGACGGTAATATGGTCTGTACTCGGGATACAATACCACGTACCGTTGGAATAAATAATGTGCTTTTATCGATTAAATGGTTTAATAACATTTGGTCCATTTGTTGAATTATAAATTTTAAAATCTATTAGTGGACTAATAATTTAAGAGTTAAATTGATTAGATCACTATAACAATTTGATTAAATTAGTTTAATTAACTTAATTGGTTAGAAGAGACTAATCAGGATTAGTGAATAAAATTTTAAGAGTTAAAATTGGTTAGATCACTAAATTATCAACTAGTATTAATAAAGTTATAATTTAGCCGAGCATAATCTAAGATTCATAAAATACTAGTGAGATAGAAACCTTACACTTTAAAATAGTGAGTGGGAGAGGGGTATACCATAATATATCCTACGATCTCCATTGTTATCTAGAAACGTGAGATTCAATAGGCACCTCGAAACGGCTTTGCTTTCGTCCCCCAACGAATGGTGTCCTTTTTGGGTCAATATCTGGTTTGGATTCCGAAAGGATAAAGACTCTAGATGTATCTGGTGATTTGACCTACCATACGACGACATTTCACTAGTTAAGTCCAAAGGTTCCGAAATGATGGGTCACACTCACAAAGGAATGATTAAGTTGTTAATCACAGCTTCCTTGATCAAAATAACGATAGTTGATTAATATAAGAATAAGAGTTATTTCAGATATATTAATCAATTTAGAATGTCTCAGTCTATCATGTGAATACTTGACCTACCCTACGACGACACTTATTTATGGGATGATAGATAACAGTGGCATAGTAATTCTTTTTAGTTTCTATTTCATTATACATTGATCATGCATCATGTTTAATTTTATGCCTAAATGTTTGATAATTTTAATATGCGACAAATGAATGTTGAATGCACATTTTTTATTTTTTCAGCCATGGCATCTGCAATAATCTCCATTCTCAAACAACAAGAAAAATTAACCGGGGATAATTATGTTAAATGGAAAAGTGATATGAATGCTAGTTTGGTTTGCGAAGACCTTAAATTTGTCCTAATGGAGGAATGTCCTCCTGAGCCAGCACCTAATGCTGGTAGAGCTGCACGAAATGCCTATAATAATTGGATTAAAGATGATGAGAAAGCCCATAACTATTTGATAGCATCCATGTCTGAGGTTCTTACTGCACAATATGAGCCTATCGCGACTGCATCAATGATTATGCAGTCATTACAGAACATGTTTGGACAACCTTCGGATCGTCAACAACATGAGCCAATAGTCTCTGTATTGACCGTTAGAATGAAGGAATTCACATCAGTCTGAGACCATGTGTTAAGGATGATGTCTCATCTTAATATGGCTAAAACCCGTGGTGGACGTATTAATATGCAATCCAGGCGACAATGATCATGGAAACCTTTCCGAAGAGTTTCCTGCAGTTTAAAAGCAACAGTTCTATGAATAAATTGACTTTTACGTTGACTGAACTGCTGAATGAGCTCAACAATTACGAGTCCGTTATGGACGATCCTCGTAGGTCCAATTCCGAGGCAAATGTTACCGAATCTTATAAATCTGTGAAGAAGAAGAAGAAATAAAATTGGAAGGCAAAGACAAAACCTATGAAAAAGAAGAACAACAAAAGCTCCAAAGTAACCAATGTCAAAGGAAAATGTTTCCATTGTGAACAACAATGGCATTGAAAAAGGAATTGTCCGAAATACCTTGCTGAGCTTAAAGAGAAGAAGAATACAAGTAAATACGATTTACTTGTCATTGAGTCTCTTTTGGTGGAGGATGATAAATCCTTTTGGATTGTTGATTCTGGTGCCACTAACCATGTTTGTTGTTCTTTGCAGCTACTTGACTCATGGAGGGACCTTGCTGAAGGTAGCTTTACCATGAGAGTTGAGACAGGGGATGTTGTTTCAGCAAAAACAGTGGGAGATTCCAAGTTCAACTTTAATAATAGTTATTTATGTTTAAATGGTGTGCTATATATTCCTGGTTTTCGTAGGAATTTGATTTCTGTAACAAAACTTATGGAATGTGGTTTTTCTATTTCATTTAATAATAAGTCATCTATTATTAGTATAAATGGATTAAAGATATGCACGGGAAACTCCGAAAATAACCTATATGTATTAAGGCCATTAATGCATGAATCACTGCTTAATACTAAAATATTTAAGATTAAAAGATCTAAAACTACTCAACAAAAGATTTCTCATGATGATACCTATTTATGGCACCTTAGACTTGGTCACATTAACCTTGACCGGATAGATAGACTAATTAAGAACGAAGTTTTAAATCAGTTAAAACTCGGTACTTTACCTGTCTGTGAATCTTGTCTATAAGGCAAAATGACTAAGAGACCTTTTACTGGAAAAGAGATAAGATCCAAAGAAACACTTGAACTAATACATTCGGACGTTTGCGGACCGATGAATGTAAAAGCCCGAGGTGGTTTTGAATACTTTGTCACTTTTATTGACGATTATTCTAGATATGGGTATGTTTACCTAATGCAGCACAAGTCAGATACATTTGAAAAGTTCAAAGAGTATAGCGCTGAGGTTGAGAACCAATTAGGTAAAAACATAAAACTTCTACGATCAGATCGTGGATGAGAATACCTTGATAAAGTTTTCGAGGAATTTTTAGTTAACCATGGAATTGTTTCACATTTCACAGCACCTGGAACACCACAACAAAATGGTGTTGCAGAAAGAAGAAATCAGACCATACTAGACATGATGAGATCAATGTTTAGTTATAACACTCTACCGAGTTCATTCTGGGGGTATGCATTACAAATTGCAATGTATATCCTGAATGTAGTTCATTCTAAGTCTGTTCCTAAGACTCCCTTAGAGTTGTGGAATGGTCGTAAAGTTAGTTTGCGATATTTTCGCATATGAGGGTGTCTAGCACATGTGATAAAGAAAAAGACTACTAAGTTGGAACCATGTTCACATGTGTGCCTATTTATAGGCTATCCTAAGGAAACTAGGGGTGGATTCTTTTATAGTCCAGAAGATAATAAAGTATTTGTGTCGACAAATGCTATATTTTTTGAGGAGGACTATATGAGAGAGTTCAAGCCTCGAAGTAAAGTGTTACTTGAGGAGTTACTTATTGGTACGACCAGTACACCATTGTCAAATGTTGACAAAGACATTATACCTTCTATATCTGAAAGTTAGATGCAAGTTTATCAGGATGCCATACCACCTAGACGTAGTGGGATGGTTGTAAGACAACCTGAATCCTATCTAGGAAATGGTGAGGTGCAAGTTGTTGCATCTTGTGATGGTATATATGATCCATTGACCTATCGTAGAGCAATGAAAGATACTGATAAAGAGGAATAGCTCAAATCCATGAACCTCGAGATGGAGTCTATGTACTCTAACTCAGTCTGGGAACTTGTAGACCAACCTGATGGAGTAAAACTCATAGGTTGCAAGTGGATCTATAAGAGAAAAAGAGGAATATATGGGAAAGTACAAAATTTCAAGCCTAGGCTAGTGGCAAATGGTTATACTTAAAAGGAGAGAGTTGACTATGAAGAAACTTTCTCGCCAGTAGCTATGATTAAATCTATCAGGATTCTTCTTTCCATTGCCGCATATTATAACTATTAGATTTGGTAAATGGACGTCAAGACTGCATTCTTGAATGACAATCTTGATGAGAGTATCTATATGGTACAACCAGAGGGGTTCACTACCCAAGGTCAAGAGTAAAAGGTTTGCAAGTTGCAAATGTCCATTTATGGACTTAAGCAAGCATCTAGATCTTGGAACATAAGATTTGATACTACGATCAAGTCTTATAACTTTGAGCAAAACATCGATGAGCCTTGTGTCTACAAGCGCATCATTGATGGGAAGGTGGTTTTCCTTGTGTTATACGTTGATAATACTTTACTGATTGGGAATGATGTAAATATATTACCGGATGTGAAAATCTGGCTAGCTAACCAATTCCAAATGAAATATTTGGGAGATGCAAGTTATGTACTTGAGATCCAGATCATTCGGGATCGCAAGAAACAACTGTTAGTAATGTCTCAAGCAACCTATATCGATAAGATTCTTGTGCGATTTGGTATGCATAATTCTAAGAAAGGTGATTTACCTTTCAGGCATGGAATTCATATGTCTAAGGAACAGTCTCCTAAGACACCTCAAGGAGTTGAGGAGATGAGACATAAATCATATGCTTCATCAGTTGAAAGTCTTATGTATGCTATGTTATGCACGAGATCAGACATCTGTTTTGCAGTGAGAGTAGTCAGTAAGTTTCAATCCAACCCAGGATTATATCATTGGGTAGCGGTGAAACATATTCTCAAGTATCTTCAGAGAACGAGAAATTATATGCTTGTATATACAAGTCAGGATATGATTCTGAGATGATATACAGACTCTGATTTTCAGACGGATATCGATTCTAGGAAATCAACATCTGGATCAGTGTTCACCCTAGGTTGTGGGGCTATAGTATGGAGGAGCATGAAGCAATCTTGTATTGTTGACTCCACCATGGAGGCTGAATATGTAGCAGCTTGTGAAGCAGTTAAGGAAGCAATCTGGCTCCGTAAGCTCTTGGCAGATCTGGAAGTTGTTCTAGATATGGATAAATCGCTCACACTTTATTATGATAATAGTGGTGCAGTGGCGAACTCCTAAGAACCAAGAAGCCATAAGAGGGGTAAGCATATTGAGAGGAAATATCACCTCATCAGGGAGATAATGTAGAGAGGAGATGTCGCTGTCACGCAGGTTCCATCCGAAGAGAACATGGCTGATCCATTTACAAAGACCTTATCGGCTAAAGTGTTTGAAGGTCACCTAAAGGGTTTAGGATTACATGACATGTCCCATTTGCTTTGGTCCAAGTGGGAGATTGTTGGGACTTATGTCCTAAAGCTTCATGTATTGTAAAACGGATTGATTATTGTAATAATAATAAATGCATTATTCATTTTATCAAAGTTGTTTGATTTATATCGCATATTATCCAATTGTATTGTTTACCTTGATTACTCTTGTACCTTCAAACATACAATAGGATTTAAGTCTGGAGTTAGTAATCTAAAAAGTTTATAGAGAGCAAACAAATAGGTACTTTATTTGTGGTTTATCTATAGCTGCAGTCCATTCTATACTTGTATGACGACCTTGATCCGGGATCGTTCATATAGTGACATGGGAATGGAGGAACCTTGTATGATGAGATCATATATGACTGGACTCAGATAAATATAATTTTTTTTTATATCTGTTAATCGAAGAAATTCATTTTATCTAATAGATGGTCATATATGGATTTGATCTTAATCCTTAGTGTATTACGAACTTCTGCATGACAAGCTATGTCATTTGATTTACTATGGTGAGGTTGGTGTTGCATTCCTGGTCAATAACTATGTATTTTGGGGATATGGTTTTGGTGTGTAGCTGGGAACGTTTTACATAGATATGGAATTCACTCCTTACGAGAAGCAGAAGAATATCTTTTTTAAGAGTTAATTCAGGACTTGAAAAATTTGAGCGCTAAACTTTTCTATTGCGAATAGAAAGTTCCATATTCATAATTGTTATGAATTAATTGTTCATTATAGAATCAATGGTTTTTAAGAGATAAAATATTTAGAGGGGTTTAACGAACTTTTGACCCTGCTCTATTTATGAGATATTCGTGAAGGACTATATCCATATGTAATGACTATATCGATGGACACCGAAGTCGTTCGGTTTATTTAATCCATCTACGGTAACGAAAGTTCAACTTCGAGTTTTTAGTGGAATAACGCGGAGTTAATAATTCTTAATATTTGATTAAAAGGTTTAATTAATATTTCAGAATTATTGCTTACGGTTCTGTTTGGTCCCCATGCTAGCTCGATTAACTATAGCAAACCTAATATAATTAGATTGTCTAATTTTATGCTCACTTTATATTTATATATTATTAATGAGATTAATAATATTTCTTGTCACAAATGAAAACTATGTTAAATTAGTTTAACTTAATGTTTTCTAGAATTCTTTGATTATTAGATAATCAAGTCTTGATTATGAGATAATCAAGTTAGTAATAATTATGAGATAATTACTACAACATAATTGAAGGTAAATAAATCATTATTAAGATATTGATTTTTATTTACCATTGGAGACAAAGCCATATGGCTTACCATGTCATCCAAGCAATTATGTCTATTAGGTGGCTTGTATATACCTAATATATTTGTCATTAGAAAATGCACTTTATGCTTTGGTATGGCCTCCACATTTATGTGTTTGCCATTGAAAGAAAGCATTGAATGCTTAATGACAAAGTCCTTATCTATAACTTATCATTTCTTATGCTTTGGTATTGCATTCACATTTTTGTGTTGGCCATTGCAAGAAAGCATTAGATGCTTAATGACAAGGTTAGTTGGTTTGTGTAAGAGAATATAATCTCTACAATTTCTCTCAATCCTAAGGTTAACACTTTGCATTCATTCACTCAAGTGTTGTGAGAAAGAATTAGAGAGAAAATAGAGAGAGTTCAAGCATTCACAAGTGTTGTGAGAGTGTTTGAAATTCCAAAGAGCCAAACACCATTGTGACATTCTAAATCTCTAATAGTTTAGAGGTTTGATATTTGTGAGTGAAACCATTACTTCGGTTTGTTGGTTTCGAGTCATAGTCCGGAAGATCGAGTGGTTGATCCAAGTGTTGGACACCAAAGGATTGATTTCGGCTACTACAACAAAGGGAGAAGGCAAAGAAAATTTTAAAGATCCATACCGGATCGGTGCCACCACAAGTAACTTCCGCCGCGCTAAGGAAAATCGTTTCCTACACGTTGGATATCTTAAAAATTCTTTGGGATATAAATTCTACGATTCTGAGTAACAAAATGTATTTATTGCTTGTTTTGCCATTTTTCTTGATTTTTTTTTTGAAAGAAAGTGGAAATTGTAGAAAAGTTGAACTCGATGAGTTTGATCCCAACATTAAGAATTATGAGATGGAACCAGAGATCCAATTAGGTAAAAGATCTACAACACATGTTCTACGTAAGTCGAATAGAATATAAAGGCCTTCTAAGAGGTTGTTTTTAACATCTGATGTGAGCCTTGATTTTCTCCTCTTGGAGGAAACATATTTGACTATGTATAAACAGGCGATATTGGATATCGATTCGGGAAAATGGCAGGAAGCAATGAAGTTTGAGATGGATTCTATGCAAGAAAATGAAGTTCGGGACTTGGTTGAACTTCTTGAAGGAGTTAAACTTATTGGTTGTAAATGAGTTTATAAAAGGAAGCGAGGGCCCGATGGAAAGGTGGAAGCCTTTTAGGTCTGACTGGTAGCGAAAGGTTACACTCAACGTCATTGGATTGACTACGAGGAAATTTTTTCACCAGTAGCCATGCTAAAATCCATTAGGATTCTTTTAGCCGTTGTTGCATATCATGACTATGAGATATGGCAAATGGATGTGAAAACCACTTTCCTAAATGGATTCCTCGAGGAGGATATCTATATAGAACAACCAGAGGGTTTCGTATCCAGTGAGACTTCAAACTTGGTTTGTAAGTTCACGAAGTCTATTTGTAGACTTAAACAGACATCTCGAAGCTGGAATCATCACTTTGATGAGATAATTTGATTATATGAATTCATCAAGAACGAGGAAGAACTGTGTGTTTATAAGAAAGTTAGTGGGAATATGATAGTATTTCTTGTATTGTATGTAGACGATATCCTTATCATTGGAAATGATGTAGGATTGATGCAAAGTGTGAAAGCCTACCTTTACAAGAACTTCTCCATGAAAGACATGGTGAAGCTTCTTATATACTGGGTATAAGGCTCTACCGAGATAGAGTAAGGAATTTTTTAAGGTTGTTGCAATCCACGTACATAGATAAAATATTAGAAATATACGATTTTACCAACTGTAAGACAGTAAATGTACATTTTCGATATGACATACATCGTTCGAAGAAAATGACAACTCAGATTGTGGAAGTGGGAGTTAGAATGTCTAATTTGCCATATGTTTCTTGTATTGAAAGTATTGTGTATGTTATGCTATGTACAAGACCTGACATTAGTTTCGACATCAGTGTGAATAGGCGATATCAATCTGATCCGGGTAATGATCATTGGACAGTTGTGAAACTAATTTAAATATGCCCACGTGGACTCCCATAGTCATAAATTCCAAAGAAACCCCAAATGCCAAAAATCACAACACTAAGCATATGTGTCCATAAGGTCACGTCTTGTTTCTTAAAGAATTTATCAAGATATTGCCATGCGATTCCACGATGATACGTAATAGACATATCGTTACATCATGACCAGTCAAATTCAAGAGCAGAATATCACTGCCAACATGCTATTTTTTGTTGTTCACGAGTAAGGAATGACATTTTGTTTTAAATTACTCACCATTATTTTTCAGATTTCTTTCCAGATTGCATATTATAGTGAGATATGTATGCGTTAATCATGAGGAAAAAAATTATATTTTACAACACTGATTCTAATAAGTTCTTAAGAATGTTAGACATAATTAATTACTTTTATCATGCATAATTAATGCAAACTAAAATGCAATCTTAAAATCAATACAAACTCAATGATTTAGAAAAACCTGTAAAATATTCTGTAAAAGATGTAGATTATACCAAACCGATTTTTTACTATGTCCTTAAGAATTTATTAGTCCCGCATCGGTGTACTACGGATCTTGTGATGACTAACATCCTCCCAGGATTCTTGTGACTTCTTGATTTAGAGGCATTCCTTGAATCAAGAACACAAACTATGACAAAATGATGGAAACTCAAATATGAAGACTTTACACTTTTTAATATGCCTAAGAATTGTAAGAGAATTAATGGAAGAATCAATGAAAAATGAACCCAATGACTCATTTTTATAGATATGAAGGGTTGCCTTAGAAAATATATTCTTATGTCAACGAATATAATTCTTTAAGGATCATAACTACCCAATAAACCATTTCAACCTTGTGGGTCATGTACATTGAGTTTTGCAAAGACATTAGCGGCCTTGACAAGGTCGTTCTTCAGAAGTAACATGGTAGCTCAATTGAGGTACGATGTTGTTTCTAATCAGAAACCTAACTATTCATACTCTGAACTAGTTCTGCAAATATTTGATTACTTGCTTAATACAGATCTCTTGGGTAGTTAAATCGAATTAATTGAAAATTAATGAATAGTTAGGTTTTTTTAGCAAGGTTTGATTCTATGGTAGTTATTAGCTCGTACACCACGAGAATGAAGCTGCTGTGTGTGTAACAATCCCTCAGAGTTTTTTTATTCAATTTATTTTTGGTGCCTTGCAGTATTATGTTAATTTCCAATCATTTCTTTTTGTGTAAATGCTAGTGTAGAATTCAACCGGGGAACATGAGTCAAATTCACAACAACATACCCTGTTGTCATTTTTATCTCATAATGATGAAGGATTGTGATTTTATAACTGTAATTTTAATTATGGAGAAGGCAAGAGCTAGTATATACTCTTCATTTCATGCCATTTAACCCTACAGACAAGTTGTATGAAAATGGTCTTTCAACAAGCGAAAATAAAACTAAGCCATTGTTGGAGTTGGACCTTTAGTCAAAAAGGTCAGAAGACAACAGTAGGCTCCTTAAGAAAGATACAGAGAGAGAGAGAGAGAGATTTGATGGGATTCTTTGTTTGTGCCATGGACTACATAAAATGTGTGAAGAATAGCTTTCAGAAACTACATTAATGCTGGTGAGATTTCTTTGGTTTTTGAACCAGTTTTGTAGGTATATTCATCATCACTTGTAGAAGTATGGAATTGTGGAACTTATAGATATACAGTTTCTGGAAAGCATAACCAACTGGACAACAATCATTGATTTTCCTGTTAAGACTAATAGATATAGTTTGGTTAGTCTATATGGATTTGTCCTTTATAGAGTTTCTTAACAGTTCATATGGTTCCAAACCACCAAGCTATTTTGGTTATAGATGTCTAATGATTTGATTTTTTACCATTTTACTCTGAACTCATCTTATCATGGCTATTGCAGTTAGGGATGATAATGGGGTGGGGATCGACATCCCTGTACCCATCCTCGACAATCTTCAGAAATCCCCGCCCCTCCCCATCCCCTCGTAATTGTTTCAAGGGAGGGGATGAGGATCTCCAAATAATAAAAGGAGATCCCCGAGGGGCCCCAAACCCCGAATAATAAATAATTTTTTCTTAAAATAAATTTAAATCATTAGAAAAATATATTAGTTGAATGATTACTTTACTCATAAATCAAGCATACATATGAAAAATTGATAATATCTATTACACAAATCACAATTTATATAAAAGATCAAAATTCGTATTGTATTTTTATTTGGTCCGTAACTTAATAAATGATTGATACCTCAGTAAAAATTGATTATATATATAATTATTTCATTTAAACCCTTATATTATTTATAATTTATATATATATATATATATATATTTTTATAAATATTAAGATATTTTTGTTTACGTCTATTTAAAATTGTAAATAAAAATTTGAACATATTTATTAAAAATTAAAAATAAATAAATAAATAAAAACTTAAATGGGTAATGGGGAGAGGATGAGGATTTTACCTAATCCCCATCCCTTCCCCGAATAAGAAATGAGTATTAAATTTTCTCTGTACCCGTCACCGTCCTCGACGTTAATTTTTATTTTTTTTTAATTTTTCAACCTCGATCCTCTCACAAACTAGGGAGGGTCCCCGAGGGCCCCCATCCCCTTGGGGAATTTTTCCATCCCTAATTGCAGTCACCAGAAACTCGAAATTCATTGGTGGTGCTAGATGAGCTTGGATGTGGGATATCGATTTCAGATGGACAAGCCATTGCGTAAGTGCCAATTATCACGGATATTTCAAGTTTATCTCAGAGTTTTTCCTTCTAGATTTCAATACTTGGCGTGGAGTCAATTCTTGAGTATTTTGTTAATGAAATGCAATGCCATGGAATATTTTCTACTCACTATCATCATTTATCTTAGAATATAAGAAAGATCCCGGAGTATGATTATGTATTTTATGCTTGTTAAATTGGCTTGAAACTGAAACTTTTAGCTGCATGGATGCCCCCCAAAGAAAGCACATTATATAGAGTTTGAGAGAAGAGAAGTTTTGAGAGAATGTATTCTTATTGATTGTATTTCAGGTGTATAAGTATCTTAAATACATAAAATAGTACTATCTCTAAGCCTATTTAGGTTACAGTAGATAAGTAAGAGTTGTTGAGAAGATAAACCTATTATCTACACGTTCAAATATCCGTAACATTTCCCCGTAAGATGGAGATTGGTCAAACTCCAATCTTGTTACGAAAATTTACCAATTTTGCACTTAAAAGAGGTTTGGTGAGAGAATCAGTGAGTTGATTAGAGGATGACACATGAGAGACACATAAGTCACCAGATTGTACACGTTCACGTAAAAAATAGTAGTCAATAGCTATATTCTTCGTGCGAGAGTGGAAAACTGGATTAGCATATAAATAGGTTGCGCCAATGTTGTCACAGTAGATCGGTGGGGGAAACTTTGACCTGAAGACCAAGTTCTGTAAGTAGAGACCTGATCCAACAAATTTCAACGATATTGGAAGCTATAGACCGATATTCAGCTTCAGTGGAAGAACATGATACTGTCTTTACTTACGGGAGCTCAAGGAGAAGGCATTAACGTCAAGGAAAATAATAAATGCTCTAATGAAGGTTCGTTCATCATGATTACCTGCCCAATCGGCATCAGAAAAGGCATGTAGGGAGATGAATATATTGCGATGAAGGAAAATGCCATGATTGATAGATCCATATATGTATCGAAGTAGATGTTTGACAACTAGACAATGAGAATCAGTGAGTTGATGCATAAACTGTGATAGCTTCCCGACAATAAATGTAATATCAGATCGTGTGAATGCCAAATATTATAGACTGCCCACAATAGTGTGATAGTGTGTAGGATCATCTAGAGGCGTGCCATCATGAAGAGATATGACTTGAGTTGGTTCCAAATGGAAGGTGACTGGTTTAGTATCTTTCATGAGAGCCTTTGCCAGTAGGTCATTGATATATTTACTCTGATGAAGAAATAAACCTTGGGAACATGGAACAACTTCAACACCCAGAAAGTAGAACAGTTCCCTCAAATCTTTGATGAAGAACCTGCTGGAGATAGAAGAGATAATGTGCTTTACAAAGCGATTTTTTTTATTACCCGTTATAATCATATCATCTACATAAATGAAAAGATAAATCGTACAACCAGATTTGTTGTAGATAAACAGAGAAGTGTCAGCAGTGGAATTGATGAAACCAGATGGGAGGAGAAACTTGCGTAACTTATAGTACCAAGCTCGAGGAGCATGTTTAAGGCCATAGATCATCTTTTTGAGGCGACAAACATGATGCGAGTGTTGTTTGTCGATGAAACCTAGAGGTTGAACCATATATATTTCATCCGTGAATGTGCTCTATAGAAAAGCATTATTGACATCCAGTTGGCGGAGTGACCAACCAGAGACAATTGCAATGCTGAGAATAATGCGAACAATGGTGGATTTGATAACGGGACTAAAAGTCTCAGTGTAGTCTACTCCAGGCCGTTAATGAAATCCTTTGGCAACTAGAAAAGCCTTGTGCCGATCAACCGAGCCATCAGTTTTCCTTAAAAATTCATAATTCCCATTTGCAGCCCACCAAGTTCTGAGAGACATCTATAGGAACAAGCTCGCATGTTTGATTTCGAAGCAATGCATCAAATTCCTTAGACATAGCCTTGAGCTATATGCAGTCATTGAGAGCTTCGCCGAGGCAAGTTGGCTCACGACCAAGGCCAGGAACCAGAGCAGTGAGTCCCAGTCGCTTTAGGGAAGGCTTGGTGATGTTTTTCTTGGCACGAGTTTGTATTGGGTGATTGTTGGGAGTAGACCGAGCTGGTGGTGCTAGATGATAGTTTGAGTGAGCTTGAAGCAAATGACCTAGAGCAAGAGTGAATGACTGTGAAAGGGATAAGGGAGGACTCAGAGCAGGATATGAGGCAGTAAGGATTGATATAGGAGAAGTGACTGGAGATGGAACAAGGATAGCGGTACTGGCACAGAGTGGTAATGGCAGTGCTGGTTACTAAGTGGGAGCTACAAGGTCGTCTTTTTGAGGTGGCAAACATGATGCAGGTGTTGTTTTTCGATGAACACTGAAGGTTAAACCATATATATTTCATTCGTGAATGTGCTCTAGAGAAAAACATTATTGACATCTAGTTGGCAGAGTGACCAAACAGAGACAGTTGCAATGCTGAGAATAATGCGAACAGTGGTGGATTTGATAACATGACTAAAATTCTAAGTGTAGTCCACACCAGGCCGCTGATGAAATCCTTTCGCAACTGGATGAGCTTTGTACCGATCAACCAAGCCATCCGTTTTCCTTTTAATTCAGAATACTCATTTTTAGCCCACCAAGTTCTGAGAGACATCTACAGGAACAAGCTCACATGTTTGATTTCAATGCAATGCATCAAATTCCTCAGACATGGCCATGTGACATGTGAAGTCATTGAGAGCTTGGCCGAGGCAAGTTGGCTCACGACCAAGGTAAGGAACTAGAACAGTGAGTCCCAGTCACTTTAGCGAGGGCTTGATGATGTTTTTCTTAGCACGAGTTTGCATTGGGTGATTGTTGGGAGCAGACCGAGCTGGTGGTGAGAGAGGACAATTTGAGTGAGCTAGAGGTAAATGACATGGAGCATGAGTGGAAGACTGGGCATGAGATAAGAGAAGACACAGAGCAATATATGAGGCAACAATGGTTGATATATGGGAAGTGGATAGAGATGGAACATGGATAGCGATACTGGCGTAAAGTGGTAATGGCAGTGCTGGTTGCTGAGTGGGAGTTATAAAGTCATGAGGATACAGTGGATGGATTGTAGACTCAGGGGATTATGGTGTAATGGGGGAAATGTGTTATGTTGGCGAGGAAGATGACAGTAGGTGCCGCTGCATGGCAAGATCCGAAGGGAAGCATGAGTGGTCCAAGGCTTGTTCTTGCAGGTCTCATTAGTAGAGAATGGAAAAATATGCTGAACAAAATGAACATGGCATAAGGTGTAAATTTTATTCATGGATCTAGAATAGTAAAGGTATGCACTTTGGGTAGGGGAGTATCCTAAGAATACACAGGGGGAGAGATTTGAGTGCAAGTTTATTTTGGCCATAAGCACATAACCAAAGATAACATAGACATCCAAACACACGAAGATGAGCAAGATTAAGGGCATGGGGGAATAGTTTTTCATAAGAGGATAAAATATCTAAATTAATTTTAGGCATACGATTGATGAGAAAAAAAACCACCGAAAAGGTGTAAGACTAGAAGGTTAATAAGAGAGAGGCATGATGTAACATAGTGAGACCAGTTTCAATGGTGTGACGATGCCGACGTTCAACAAATCCATTGTGTTCAGAAGTGTGTGGGGGGAGTGGTGAGATGAGTGATACCATTGGAGACTAAATAATTTTGCATAACTAAGAACTCACCCCCATTGTCAGTATATAAACGGGCATTACGAGAATTAAAATAATTTTCCACTAGTGCACGAAATTTAACAAAAACTTGGAAAACATCAGATTTGCATTTCAAGGGATAAAACCAAATATACCGAGTGTAGTGATAAACAAAAATAACATAGTATCGAAAGCCATCAATTGATTCCATAGGGGAGCACCAAACATCGGAGTAAATAAGATCTAGAGGATAACGACTCTGTAGAGTGTTCTTATAAAAAAGAAGTATGAATTTTATTACATAAGTAAAAATTACATGTAATGAACCTAGGAGAAGAAGTATACAAGGACACCTTATTTTGAGCTATCAAGTAATCAAAGATATTGGCAGAGGGATGACCTAAACGGGAGTGCCACTGCCAATCAGTGACAGAGGCTACTAAGGACGACAAAGCAAGCCAATGAGAGGACCGAGGCTACTCATTTATTTGTTGCAAGATTATCGTACCGCAAGTATACTGTATCAAGTTTTAGTAAAAGATAAGTAAAGAGTGTCGAACCCACATGGATTGTAATCAAACTCTCGCTTTAAGTACTATAATTTATAAATTTAAAATTTATTTAAAAAACAACTTTAAAATAATCTATATTAAAACTAAAAAACTAAATAAGCGAGAAATCTAAACGTTAAATTTAGAAAAGACCAAGATGAGATAGATTCTAGAGTTTGATTTCACCTTGCTATCCTCTATATATTTGCTATGCCAATCAATTCTTATTCAGTTGCATTATTTATAAGCCAAGAACCCTAAGTTATTCTAACTCCCTCTCCCGAGTGCCGAGTGAAAATATTATCAATTACCGACTTCAATATCCATATAAAAATCTAGTAATTAACAATTCATTACGCTTTGTGATTCTTTGTCAACGACTTCAAAGGTATTATAAGTTCTCCCAAACTTTACAAATCTCCTAGGTTATATTCTCTAGATCATATTCAAAATCCCCTCTCCTGAGTGATAGAATTCAAACATTCATCATCTTAATTTATGGCCAACAAACTAGAAGCATTAAACACAAGATAATATAAATAAACTGAATTAAACCTTCATAACAATAAATTGGCAATCAACACTTAGGTTCAAGCATATGTTACATCATCCTCTAGAACAATAGAGTTAGTTCATGACTAAAGATAAAAACAATGAAAATAAGGTCATAAAATATTATAAATCATTAGAGTTTAAAGAATAAGATTAAACCCGAATCGAATACCTTCATCTTCGGACGTCACTGCATTCGTCTCCTATTGTCGCTCTTCAATATTTCTCGTTGGATCTCTCTAAAATATGTGTTTAGAGCTCTTTGTTGTGTATTAGTCTCATTTTTAGGGTTTTTGACGAGCTTCTATATTTATAGGGAAGTCTTGGAGTCATTGTGCTTATAGAATAATGATTTCTGAAGATTCTGGGAGTCTGCAGCAGCGTTGCGATGCCAGAATTGGCGTCGCATCGCCCAACTCTTGGGAAATTATGTCTCTCATCCTGTCTGGGTGTCGCGATATTAGGCCAAATTTTTAAGATAGTGATTTTTGCGTATTTAGCTTTCCCGTGTGCTTCCGATGCATCCTTAAGCTCCAAAAACAAGTCAATTGCCCAAGATCCATGTTCAAATGCTTCTTATCAATAAAACATAAAAGAACATACAAAATACATTAAAATGACACGGAACCTAAGTAAATAATAAGCTAAGAATGCATGAATAAGTGGATATAAATCGCACTTATCAAACACCCCAAAACTTAAGATTTTGCTAGTCTCGAGCAAAAGACTAAATAAAAAATAAAAAAACAAAATTAACTCGACCACTTTTGTATGGATCACGATTGCATTTAGCTATGCAACAAGCCTTTAAACCCCTAGACGGTCCTAGTGGACGAGTTATAGTCTCGTGAGAGCTTACATCGATGATACCCATAATCATTCACACACATGCAATCATTCAAAAATAATAAAATAAAATAAAATAGTCCCAGTAGTTACACATAATATTGTCCTCAAAGAATGCCTACCAATGAAATTAAAGAACTTTCAAAGTACTCAACGCAACTTAAATCCAAGTTCTTGAATAAAACATCTAAGCTAGACTCACAGTGTGTGTGTGTAAAGGTTTTGTCACAACTCGGCTCATAAGTAAGCTAACGCGATGATTTCGTCTCAAAAATTGAGATCCAATGGGTCAAACCAACCTAGATATCTCAAAAGTACTATGTGTTTGCCTATTATGTGCTCCATATGGTATAATTGTTTTTCTCTTTTTTATTTTTTTCAACACACCTACCCTTTAAGATAGCATTTCTCCTCATAGTGGTCCTAACACTCGCCCATGGATAGCTTCACGCTTATCGGTTATAAGTGGTATACCTTTTTCTTTTATTCTTTTTTTTTTTCATTTTTTTCTCTCTCTTTTGTTTTTAACAATACCATACATCATAAGACTAGAAAATCGAGATAGACATCTAAGCAAACAATCATTCATCGATAAATAATTTCTTCAACTAGTCACTTTACCAACTACCTAGGTTCTTACTGCTAAAAACCTATTGTTAAGTGCTTACGAGTCTAACTTAGATCACCTACTCAAGGCATCAAATAAAAATTAATTGGGAACTTATCATTTCTAAGATTTCATTTAAAGCAAACAAAATTCATCATTTGACTTATGCTTTACTGCGTAGGACTTAAAAAAATATATTTTTTTAAATAGAGGAATTATCACTACATACACACACCCCCAAAATTAAAACATTCATTGTCCTCAATGTAAGATAAACATACAGAAACAAGAGTGAGGAACAAAACTACTTTGCATGAAGTTGATATGGCTTATGCTGGTCAGAATTTGGTTGTTCAGGCTGTATGGGTTGTACTAATACCTACATAAAGACACAAGCAAACTAATAAACAAGAAAATAACACATAATAAAATAAAACTAAATTAAAGAAAAATAAAAATAAACAAATGCAAGGGTTGCCTTCCCGCTAGCACTAAGTTTAATGTCTTCAGCCAGACGTAACCACCCAAGTGGTCATGGTGGCTTCAATATAGCGGACCGATCAGTCTTATCTGCCTTCTTATTTGGTATCCACCTGTTATTATGACTTAAAAAGATTGCTTGGCTGGCTGTGGCAGAGTAACAATGGAAGGTCCTTCATGGTCTTTTAATTGTTCAGCTATAGGCTCCACCATTGGGCCAAGATCTGTAGATTTTCTGCCATTTTGAAATTCTGAACTACACATGCGGTAAAATTGGCCCGTCCACTTTTTAAGATTTCTAGGGATCATCTTTAGGTGAGAACTGACTCTTAATTTCCTCTTTGGCGGTTGGGAGTGGTTTCAGGTCTGACTGTAAAGTATCTTCTTTGAATGGCTTCAATATGCTCATCAGTTGCTTAACTCTTTGTTTACCCTGCAGGTTGGCTTGAATACATAGAGATGGGTCTAAAAAATGGTCACTATCTATCACAACTCCCTTCCCTAAAATATCTATCATGAAATATTCTTCATCCCCTTGAAGACTCGGCATGGCCTTGAAAACACTGAAGGTGACTTCTTCATCTTGAACTCTCATTGTCAGTTCACCTTTCTGTACATCAATGATTGCTCTTCCTGTTGCCAAGAAAGGTCTTCCAAGTATGATTGGAACATCATGATCCTTTTCCATATCAAGAATAAGGAAGTCAGCAGGAAAATAAAACTTATCCATCTTAACCAATACATCTTCTACTATTCCTTGTGGGTAGGTGAGAGATCTATCTACTAGTTGTAATGTGACAGTGGTTGACTTTGCCTCACCTATGCCCAATTATTTGTAGATGGATAATGGCATGAGATTAATACTTGCACCTAATTTGCATAGTGCCTTACTAAAATATCGATTCCTAATAGTACACGGTATGGTGAAGCTGCTAGGATCTTTCAGCTTCGAAGGGAGCTTCTTCTGTATAATGGCACTACACTCTTCTGTAAGTGCTACTGTTTCAAAATTAGCCAGCTTCCTCTTCTTGGACATTATTTCCTTCATAAACTTCACATAGTTAGGCATTTGTTCTAAAGCGTATGTGAATGGGATATTGATATAGATCTTCTTAAAGATGTATAGGAACTTGGAAAATTGATCATCCAACTTCTTCCTTTGAAAGCGCTGAGGAAATGGAAAATGTGTCTTCGAGATAAGAGGTGGCTTATGTGGATGAGCTACTGCACTGTTTTATTATTTTGTCACTGTTTCCTCTTGAAGTGCCGCTTCTTTGTCTTTACTGCCTTGGTCCTTATGAGTATCTCTAATCTCTTTCCCGCTCCTAAAGGTAATGGTTTGACACTACTCTTTAGGGTTGACCTCAGTGTTACTAGGAAATGCCATTTTCTATTGATTAGCCATGGAAGAAGCAATCTGCCCAATTTTCACTTCTAAAGACTTCACTGTTGCCCATATATTTCCCATATGTGTTTTAATATTATTCAACCGCGACAGATTATTCTCAAACCTCTTTGAAGTTTTAGCCACAAACGTGCTTATGAGGTCTTCTAAGGAAGGTTTTTGTTCAGCTATTTGATTGTTGAAGCTAGAAGGAGGTTGCAAGATATTCTGTGTGTTAGCATATGACAAGTTTGGATGATAATGTTTAGTCATAGGATTGCCTCTATAGTTATTGAAGTTCCGATTGTTCACATATTAGACTTGCTTATATCCTCCGTCAGGTAAGATTGTTCTATTAGCAGCATCAGCTTCAATATATGGTTGGCCCTGTTGATTGGTCAATGATTGTAGATGAGTCTTGAGGGATGACACTTGAGCTGTAAGTGCAACAATATGATCCACCTCGTATATACCAGCCACCTTAGGCATAGTAGCGCGTTCACTTGGCCATTGAAAATTGTTAATGGCCATCTCCTCCAGCAGAGCATAGACATCTTTAGTAGATTTCTTGAACATGTTTCCTCCAGCAGCTGCATCGACCATGGTCCTGTTTGGACCATTCAACCCATTGTAGAATAAATGAATCTGAACTCAGTCTTCAAAATTATGTTGTGGGAATCTCATGAGTAGATCTTTAAAGCGCTCTCAGGCCTCATACAGATTCTCAGTCTCCAACTGTTTAAATATGCTTATTTCTGTTCTCAGTTGGGCTGATTTAGCTGGTGGAAAGAACCTCGTAAGAAATATTGTAGCCATATCCTGCCATGTCATGATGCTCCCCATCGGTATTGGTTGCAGCCAACCTCTCACTTTTTCCCTTAAATAGAATGGGAATAAGCTTAGCCTGATGGTATCTTTAGTCATGCCATTCATCTTTATAGTATCCGACATCTCCAAGAATATCCTTAAATGCATATTGGGATTCTCTATAGCTAAACCCCCAAACTGATTCTTTTGCACCATGTTGATCAATGCAGGTTTCAACTCAAAGTTATTGGCATTGATTGGTGGGTGCGCAATCCCATGATAGTTATCGTCAATGACTAGTTTAAATTGATCTTGCATTGCCACATGGCTTGGGTTATTCTCTATATTTTCAACACCCACTACTTCTTTCTCCATTTTCCTTAAAAGAAAATAAATATAAATAAAAAATCTAAATTTAAGTCAAGGTTATTTGGTAATAGTATTAATGTGAATTAGATTAACAATCCCCGACAACGATGCCAAAAACTATAAAATATAGAGAACAAGGAGCCATGCCAAAATTTCAGGATAGTGATTTCTACGTATTTAGCCTTCTTGCGTGCTTCCGATACGTCCTTAAGCTCCCAAAATAAGTCCATTTTCCCCAAGATCCATGTTCAAATGCTTCATATCAATAAAACATAAAAGAAACTACAAAACACATTGATACGGAACCTAATAAAATAGTTAGCTAAGAATGCATGAATAAATGGGTATAAATCACACTTATCAATATCCCCTCCGATTTATTTCCGTGAAGGAGCACCATGCCCGTCTTCAAATCCCAAATGAGTTATTGGATGACCAGAGCCATCACCAAGCAAAACATTGTCAGGCTCATTGCAGTCGGTATGAAAAGACAGATTGTGGAGGCCATTAGTAATGTGATTGGATGCACCAGAATCTAGATTCCAGTTAGATATGGTGTAATGGCTACCACATATCCATGAGGGGCATAAGGCAAAAATGAACTATTCTGATTGGGCCGTGGGGTTGGAGCCTGGAGAAAGACGTTTCGAAGATATGGGCAACGACGAGCTAAGTGTGATATTGCGTGTTACCTGGCAAAAAAAAAATTATTTAAATATTAAAGCTTTTGCTTTTGAAAGTTTATAAGAGAGAGAGACATGAGACGCGTGAGAGCAGTTGAGCAAACATTTAAAAAAAAAATTTCAATTCTTTCTCTCTCATATAATTTCTTTTTCTCCTTCACTGCCAAAACTTTGAACCGCCGCCGCCGCTTCACCATTGACCTTCTGTCACCACGCGCCGGACCACCGTGTAGCTGCCGCCGTCAGCTTTCCAGAGCCTCCGAGATCGAGACCATCGGCCGCCAGACGCGCCTCCACGCACCGCTTAAAGGGAGCGACTCGCCGCCGGTTCTTCTGCAATTTCAGGCCGCCCCCGGTCACTTTTGACAGCCACCTCCGGCGAGTGAGTGTTTTTCAGGCCGAGATCTTTCCAATGCCAGTGGCCACTTCCTGATCCGACTTCGTTTTGGTTGTTTTCTATATACAATTACCGATAATTCAGGATATGTACTGGAATTTGAGATCCGACCGTTGGATCGGCGATCCGAACGTATCATATTGTTGCTCTCGATTATACGAGCATTTTGGTATATATATATATATCCACTCTTGAAAGTATTGCCTTTGTGGGGCCCGATTCTGGTGTGGGGCCTGATCTTCGTTGTGGGGCCCGCTTGCCTCGTTAAGCGTTTCAGCTAGTTGCGGAGCCGTTCGTCGCTGTTTTTCTACTCAACATAGTTGGCTGGATATATCGAGTGGATTGTCGTTATCGACTTTGCAATTTGAGCGTCTAATTGAGATTCTTAGCGAGAATTTAGGCATATTCGAGACTTTTGCGTGGATAGAGGTAAGTACACTCCGTGGTGATTCTCTTAACATAATTGTTGATGATTGATGGTTGTTGTGAGAGTCGATATATATAAATATATTGGTATAATTATATATATATTTTGTTATATATATTTACATATTTGTGAGATATTATATTGAGATATTAAAAGCATGATAAATATGAAATCATGACTATTAAGATGAGATTGATGGATTGGATGCGAGATGTGATTGTATTGGATGATGTGTGTTGTTGTGTTATGCAGCCGGGTTTTGTATAATAGTGGTCGGATTTGAGATGAGATGTGATGATACATCAGATGGTATGAGATGATCACAACCTTGGGAGTTGTGATGAGGTACTCTCCCATTGGTTTTTGATTTGGGGGTATACAAGGACTCCCCCATTGGAGTTAACTCACTCACACATATTTTGTGACCTGATATGGTTGGAAACCTTGGGAGTTGTGATGAGGTACTCTCCCATTGGTTTCAATCCTCTGTTATACTAGACCCGGATTAGCAACCATGTTTGATGGATGTTTGTATTGTTGTGGGATGATTGTATGAGATGATATTATAATATATGCTATTTTCATATATTATATTATATATATATATATATATATTTACATATATATAACCCTATTTTGTTGGTGAGTTCATGTTGAGAGAATGAGTGCTTACTTGCTGAGCTTTTTAAGCTCACTCCCCTCTTCCCCCAAACATTTCAGGTAGTTCGCGAGAATAGCATGAGCAGTACCAGATTTGGATCCACGTGCCACAATTGTATTTTCGGGTTGGTCCAGACATTCTAGTCGTCATTTGTATTTTTAAGTCTTGTTTTGGAAACCATAAAAGTTGTGTATACTTTATGGGTTTGTAATTTGTGATGTATTATTTGTGTGTTTTAAATCGGTTGATTTGGCATATAGAATGCTTGAGCTAAAGAAGTCTATGAACCTCTTTCTAGGGTTGGGCCCGCTCTAGGGAGGGGGTCGTGACAGATTTGGTATTAGAGCTTAGATTTATAGGTTCTGTAGACACATTGCATTGGAGAGGGTATTAAGGGATAGTTTTGTGTTTGTAGGAAAATGTCTGGACGTGATCGTGGTACTGGTACTCAACGCGGGAGAGGGAGAGCTCGACAAATTGTGAGGTTGTCGAGTATAGGTATTGAGAGACCCCAGGCTCTGCCTGAAGATCCTGTACCGGATGTAGCTTCATCTGGTGTTCCGCCGGTTTATGAGATTTGTGGAGGTTCTAGACCTGTACCTCCAATAGTTTCGGCAGCTGACCCCACTGCTATTCCTGTAGCTGCACCTGATGATGTTCCTGGAACTGTACCTAATGTGACCCCTGCCGTTCATTCAGTCCCCCGACAGTCTCACATCTAGAAGATGTATTGGGAAGATTTATCGATGTAGTTGCACAGATGGTTACCAGAGGGCCATCAAGTAATATACCTTTGAGTAGTAGTGGTAACACGAGTAAGCTAGATCAGTTTCTTAATTTGAGGCCCCCACAGTTTCATGACACGGCCGATCCTTAGTTGCAGAAAAATGGAAGGATGATATTCAGCATATATTTAGTGTGTTGGATTTGACCGATCAAGAGAAGGTTAGATTTGCCGCTTTTATGATGAGGGGTGAAGCAGAGATGTGGTGGAAGTATACTGAGACTGTACTGATAGACAGATTGAGATCACCTAATTTCTGGAGAACTGATGGACCAGGAAGACCTCAGTATATCACATGGGATATGTTCGAGGAAGCCTTCAATGAGAAGTACTTTCCGTATGCTTATCGTAGTGAGCAGCGTCGTCTGTTCGAGCACATGGTTCGGGGACAGACGGAGACAATGATGGAGTATGAGAGGCAGATGATTTCTTTATCTCGTTACTATCCAGAATTGATACGACGTGATGACGATAAGTGTGAGAAATTCAAGGGTGGGTTGAGACAACAGATTAGATCGAGGATTTCGATTTGGGGAAACTGCCATACTCAGTATTGGTTGACAAAGCCATGATTGCGGAGAGTGACATCAAAATTGAGAAAGAGAATAGAGTCGCCTTTCAAGAGAGCAGGAAGAAGAGGCGAAATGAGGTTTATGAGGGATGACATGGTAGATCTAATAGTAGACAATATCCTCCACGCCGAGTCACAGCGGGTTACCACCTAGAGGCACACAGAGTGCACCTTTCAGAGGACAGTTTCGTAGGGGTCAGACTGAGCAGGTTCAGAGTAGAGGTACAGTACCATCTGTTGATCAAAGTGCTATGAGTGTAGCATCTCGGCCTACTGGCCCTAGTCGGTGCTTTAACTGTGGACAAGAGGGTCATCTCAACATGCAATGTACCAGAGAAAAGAAGTGCTTTGAATGCCAACAACCTGGACATTTTGCTAGAGATTGCCCTACTAGTGGTGGATCTCGAGAGCCGAGCCGACAGTGGGACGTGGTAGATGGATAGATTCCAGTGGTAGCCGTGGAAGAGGTTCGGGTTTTCACAGAACAGAGGTAGATGAACTTCGAGTAGACATATGGTGGTAGATGACAGACATCTCAGGCACATACTGCACCTGGTGTTGATAGAGGACGAGTCTTCGCCATGACAGAGCACGAGGCACAAGATGGTGGTGATACTGTATCAGGCACAGTACGAGTATCAGGTATACTTGTTCGAGCTTTATTTGATACGGGTTCTACGCATTCATTTATTTCTACTAGTTGTATTCCTTGTCTGAGTCGTGTACCAGAGACCAATAAGATTCCTTTGATTGTGAGTCTTCCTTCGGGGAAGGACATCAGGATAGATGCGGTTTTTGGGATTGAGTGTTGAGATTGAGGCGAGACAACTACCAGTTATACTTTACCCGTTAGAAATGGAGGACTTCGGTTTGATTTTAGGGATGGATTGGTTAACTGCTCATGGAGCCGTTATTGATTGTAGCGACAAAGAAGTATGATTTAAGTCAGATGATGGGAGTTTAAGGTGGTCAGTGATTGTAATTGGGTTGTGGTACCCATCATTTCTGCCATGTCGGCTTGTAGGATGATTAGACAGGGGTGCAAGGGCTTTTTAGCAAGTATCACTACGGTGGAAAAAGAGGAATCGATACAGATAGCAAATATTCCAGTTGTGAGTGAGTATCAGGATGTCTTTCCTGATGATTTACCAGGTTTGCCACCTCGTAGAGATCTAGAATTCACTATAGATCTAATGTCTGGTACCACTCCTATTTCGGTGACTCCATATCGTTTGGCCCCAGCAGAAATGAAGGAGCTGAAGGAACAGTTGCAAGAGCTGTTGGATCGGGGATTTATTCGGCCTAGTGTTTCACCTTGGGGATCACCAGTATTGTTCGTAAAAAAGAAGGATGGCACCTTAAGATTGTGTATAGATTATCGTCAGCTTAATAAGGTGACTATCAAGAATCGGTATCCGTTGCCCCGTATTGATGATTTATTTGACCAACTTCAAGGAGCTTCGGTGTTTTCAAAAATCGATCTTCGTTCGGGGTATCATCAAATGAGGATTCGGGATACAGATATTCCCAAGACTGCATTCCGAATGAGATATAGACATTATGAATTTTTAGTAATGCCATTTGGACTTACTAATGCACCTGCAGCATTTATGGATTTGATGAATAGAGTGTTCCAGCCGTATCTAGATAAATTTGTTGTAGTGTTTATTGATGACATCCTTGTGTATTCACCTTCTCAGATCGATCATTAGCAACATCTTCGGTTGATACTTGAGTTTTGACGAAATGTGAATTTTGGCTGGATAGAGTGGTATTTCTGGGACACATCATCTCAGGAGAAGGTATTTATGTTGATCCACAAAAGGTTGAAGCAGTTCTGAGATGGGAGAGACCGAGAACTGTGACAGAGATTCAAAGTTTCTTGGGTTTAGCAGGCTACTATCGTCGATTTATTCCAGATTTCTCTATTATTGTTGCTCCGATGACTCAGCTGACAAGGAATAAGATACCGTTCGTGTGGACTGATGATTGTGAGAAGAGCTTCCAAATTTGAAGGAGAAATTAACTACTGCACCAGTACTTACTTTACCTTCCGGACTGGATGAATATGTTGTTTATACTGATGCATCACATCAAGGGTTAGGATGTGTACTGATGCAACATGGAAAAGTGATCGCTTATGCCTCGAGACAATTGAAGACCCATGAGAAGAATTATCCTACTCATGATTTGGAGATGGCAGCGATTGTTCATGCTCTAAAGATTTGGAGGCATTACTTATATGGTGCCAATTGTGAGATTTTTACTGATCATAAGAGTTTGAAATACCTTCGCACTCAAAAGGAGTTGAATTTTAGACAGAGACGTTGGATGGAATTTCTTAGTGACTACGAGTGCACTATTAATTATCATCCAGGGAAGGCCAATGTTGTTGCTGATGCCCTTAATAGGAAAAATATGGGTAAATTATAGTTCTTAAGAGTCAGACAGAAGATGTTCGAGGAGTTAGCGGAGTTACGATTGACCTTTGGGATATCCGACAGAGCAGGCCTTCTTGCCCATATGAAGGTCCGACCTACATTGCTAGATAGACTTAAAACAGCCCAGAGTGAGGATGATCAGTGTGGAAAATGGAGAGCATAGATTCCTAAGGGGGAGAATTCTAATTTCAGAATGAGTTCGGAGGATGTATTACTTTTGGGTGATAGAGTTGTGGTACCACATTCGGGATCGCTCAAATAGGAGATCTTGGATGAGGCCCACGATGCTCCTTATAATATGCATCCTGGGAGTACCAAGATGTATCAAAATCTGAAGAAGACTTATTGGTGGCGGGAATGAAGAGAGATATTTCAGAGTTTGTATCGGTTTGTCACCAAGTTAAAACAGAGCATCAACATCCAGCCGGACTACTCCAGCCTCTACCTATACCCGAGTGGCCATGGAAAAATATTGCGATGGACTTTGTAGTAGGGCTGCCGAGGACACAGAAGGGTTACGACGCAATTTGGGTGATAGGGATCGATTATCTAAGTCTGCCCATTTTCTACCGATTCGAGTTACATGGGGACCAGAGAGACTAGCAGAATTGTATGTGGAGCAGATTGTGCGATTACATGGAGTACCGACATCGATTGTATCAGATAGAGATGCCAGATTTACTTCTCGTTTTTGGCAGGTTTCCAGAAGTCAATGGGATCAAAGATTTCTATGAGCACAACATTTCACCCTCAGACTGACGGACAATCAGAGCGGACTATTCAGACATTGGAGGACCTACTGAGATCGTGTGTATTGACCTTGCTGGAGGATGGGATGGTCACCTTCATTTGATAGAGTTTTCCTACAACAACAGCTTTCAGGCAAGTATCAGTATGGCTCCATTTGAGGCATTGTATGGGAGGGGTGCAGAACCCCTGTTTGTTGGGGTGAGGTTGGAGGATAGAAAGATTCATGGCTCAGAATTGATAGATATGACGTCAGAAAGAATCAGACTGATTCGATCTAGGCTGTTAGAGGTGCAGAGTCGACAGAAGAGTTATGCTGACCGAAGAAGGAAAGACCTTGAGTTCCAAGTGGGGGATAAAGTCTTTTTGAAAGTCCCTCATTGGAAGGGAATTTTGAGATTTGGCCGGAAGGGAAAGTTAACACCCCGCTATATTGGTCCTTACGAGATATTGGAGAGAGTGGGTAAGGTGGCTTATCGTCTGGCCTTACCACCAGAGTTAGAAAGGATTCACAATGTATTTCATGTGTCAATGCTGAAAAAGTATGTACCAGATCCTACTCACATCCTGGAGAACCAACCGGTCGAGTTGAGTAAGAATATGACTTATGAAGAAAAGCCTGTGAAGATTGTAGAACGAAAAGTTCAGGGGTTGAGATCCAGACAGATTCCCCTTGTAAAGGTCTTGTGGACTAATCATCATATTCAAGAGGCAACTTGGGAATTGGAAAAAGATATGAAGGAGAAATATCCAGATTTATTTGAGGATTGAGAAATTTCGGGGACGCAATTTTTGTTAGGTGGGTAGATTGTGATATTGCGTGTTACCTGGCAAAAAAAAAATTTATTTAAATATTAAAGCTTTTGCTTTTGAAAGTTTATAAGAGAGAGAGACATCAGACGCGTGAGAGTAGTTGAGCAAACATTTAAAAAAAAAATTCAATTATTTCTCTCTCCTATAATTTCTTTTTCTCCCTCACTGCCAAAACTTTGAACCGCCGCCGCCGCTTCACCATCGAACTTCTGCCACCACGCGCCTGACCACCGTGTAGCTGCCGCCGTCAGCTTTCCAAAGCCTCCGAGATCGAGACCATCGGCCGCCGGATGCGCCTCCACGCACCGCTTGAAGGGAGCGACTCGCCACCGGTTCTTCTACAATTTTCGGCCGCCCCCGGTCACTTTTGACGGCCACCTCCGATAATTCTGAGTGTTTTTCAGGCCGAGATCCTTCCAACGCCAGTGGCCACTTCCTGATTCGACTTCGTTTGGGTTGTTTTCTGTATTACAATTACCGATAATTCGGGATCTGTACTGGAATTTGAGATCCGACCGTTAGATCGGCGATCCGAACATATCGGATTTTTTGCTCTCGATTATACGAGTATTTTGGTATATATATATATCCACTGTTGAAAGTATTGCCTTTGTGGGGCCCGCTTTCTGGTGTGGGGCCCAATCTTCGTTGTGGGGCTCGCTTGCCTCGTTAAGCGTTTCAGCTAGTTCCGGAGCCGTTCGTCGCTGTTTTTCTACTCAACATAGTTGGCTGGATATATCGAGTGGATTATCGTTATCGACTTTGCAATTTGAGCGTCCGATTGAGATTCTTAGCGAGAATTTAGGCATATTCGAGACTTTTGCGTGGATAGAGGTAAGTACACTCTGTGGTGATTCTCTTAACATAATTGTTTGATGATTGATGGTTGTTGTGAGAGTCGATATATATAAATATATTGGTATAATTATATATATATTTTGTTATATATATTTACATATTTGTGAGATATTATATTGAGATATTAAAAGCATGATAAATATGAAATCATGACTATTGAGATGAGATTGATTGATTGGATGCGAGATGTGATTGTATTGGATGATGTGTGTTGTTGTGTTATGCAGCCGGGTTTTGTATAATAGTGGTCGGATTTGAGATGAGATGTGATGATACATCAGATGGTATGAGATGATCAAAACCTTGGGAGTTGTGATGAGGTACTCTCCCATTGGTTTTTGATTTGGGGGTATACAGGGACTCCCCCATTGGTGTTAACTCACTCACACATATTTTGTGAGCTGATATGGTTGAAAACCTTGGGAGTTATGATTATGTACTCTCCCATTGGTTTCAATCCTCTGTTATACTAGACCCGGATTAGCAACCATGTTTGATGGATGTTTGTATTGTTGTGGGATGATTGTATGAGATGATATTATAATATATGCTATTTTCATCTATTATATTATATATATATATATATTTACATATATATATATAACCCTATTTTGTTGGTGAGGTCATGTTGAGAGAATGAGTGCTTACTTGCTGAGCTTTTTAAGCTCACTCCCCTCTTCCCCCAAACATTTCAGGTAGTTCGCGAGAATAGCATGAGCAGTACCAGATTTGGATCCACGTGCCACAGTTGTATTTTCGGGTTGGTCCTGACATTCTAGTCGTCATTTGTATTTTTAAGTCTTGTGTTGTAAACCATAAAAGTTGTGTATACTTTATGGGTTTGTAATTTGTGATGTATTATTTGTGTGTTTTAAATCGGTTGATTTGGCATATAGAATGCTTGAGCTAAAGAATTCTATGAACCTCTTTATATGGTTGGGCCTGCTATAGGGAGGGGGTCGTGACACTAAGTGGCCTTGTTTGCCACACACTTGACATAACCCATGTAACCACCATACTGAGAGTAAGAGTGAGCATGGCCGAGAACAAATGAAGAGTGGGGGGAGCAGATGGGGATAAAGAGGATGGACCAGAGAAGGGGCAAGGCTGGGAGTGAGGATAAGACTTCAGACCAGATGTATACTTGTGGGCAACATTCATAGAGACATGACCAGTGATGAAGGATGACTCAAAGTGGCGAAGATTGAGCCTCAAAGGCAAGAAGTTTCTCATGTAGTTCATCAAAACTGATGGAGTTTCATGTGGCCTGATGGCACTGAACAAAGATGCATAGTCTTCATCTAGACCAGCGAGGATTTTTTCAGTGAGACAATCAGGAGAGAGATGAGCTTGCATGAGGGCTAAGGTATCCACTAAAGGCTTGATATATTGCATATATTCAGTGATGTATTTGGATCATTTGTGCAGCTGATCAAGAAGGCCGTAGATTTTCATAATGCGACCGCGAGAAGGAGTACCATATGTCTTGTGCAAAGATTTCCAGGCATCAGCAGAGGTTGCGGCCGTGGCAATGAAGGGAAAAATGGAAGGCAAGAGATAACCAAAAATGGCGTTGAGTTGCAATTGGTCTTGGCGAATCCAGAGAGTATATGCGGAGTTCAAAAGAGGACCGACATGAGTGTGGAGCATATGAAAAGGGCAAGGGGTGGAGTTATCAACATAACCAAAGAGATTATCGACAATGAGCAAAGAGTGAAACTGTTGGTACCATGAGGAGTAATTAGTTTGCATCAGTTTGATGGGACATTGGGTTTGAACATTGATGATGACAAGAGAGTTGGAGGGGTCACAAGATGGTACGACAATGGGTGGAAGGGGAGCAGAGGCATTAGTTGGTGCAACATGAGCAGTGGAGACAGACGCAGAGGAAGTGGAGTCCATGAATGGAGGATCAACAGAGTCTGATACCATATAGGTTTGAGAGAAGAGAAGTTTTGAGAGAATGTATTATTCTTGATGTATTTCAGGTGTACAAGTATCTTAAATACTTAAAGTAGTGTTATCTCTAAGCCTATTTAAGTTACAGTAGATAAGTAAGAGTTGTTGAGAAGATAAACGTATTATCTAAATTACAATAGATAAGTGAGAAGATAAACCTATTATCTACAAGTTCAAATTACAATGTGCTACATTGGCTTGTGTCATTTACGATATGTATTATAAGAATTTAAAATATAATTTAAGTATCAATTTTGCTTATTTTGTGCATAACAAATACATATAAAATCTAAGTATAAACGTGAAATGTTCGTCCAAATTTTCTAATTTAGGAGTGGATTGACATTGATCGGAAAGGATTCGAGACTTAGGAAGAATATAAAGAAGCTGGTGATTTTCAAAATCAAAAATTATGTGCGAGTCCTAGCTAATTGTTGTATGTTGGTGTCTTAAGATGATTGCCATTTACTTTTGTATTTTTTAGGAGAAGCAACCATACGTCATCCATGACAAGGCACCGAAAGGCTTCTCTTAAAGTGGTTACTAGTATGTCAATGGTAGTTTATCTTTTTGTGTCTTGATAATAAGTTTTTGGGACAAAGATATCATTATTAACTTGAGACTTTACTTAAAGTGTATGTATTGTTAATTTTAATATAATATATGATATATACATTCTTTTCTCATTAACAAAAATGAATTGAACAATAAACGATTTGTTTATATTATCTTTGTGATATTTATATTTAGACGAGATCAATAACATGGATCAACGTCCAATATTAAAAATATTTAGTAAAAATAGCAATATATTTGTTCTCATCAAGAATTATTGAAAGAAAAAAATCTATCATAAAAATTTATCATGTGTTCATAACAGATTTTTGATGACATATATACACAGTCAAGAATTCATGACAGAAAAAATCTGTCAAAAATTATTGATAGAAAAAAAAATTCATAAAAATTTATCAATAATTCTCAATAGAAAAAAGTTTGTCAAGAATTATTGTCCCGATTCTTGACAATTAATTTTTATGTCAAGAAGCTCCTTTCTTTAACGACATTATCTATCAAGATAGTTTGTTTTTCTAGTAGTAGACTGATTACATAATAGAGTGACACCGAATACCTTTTCTTCTAAAGTAATTCTTGATTACCTTAATTATATAGGTAACGTGATACCATCTAATAAATATACAAAACGTGGTGTTATATTAAATATAACTATCATTATTTAGTTTTTTTTTACTATTTTTGACACGCGTGACAAGATATTATTGTGTTGTTGTGTGGGTGACGTAGTGTCATTATTGCATCGTAGAAATTTTCTTATTCTCGATGATGAAGTTAGAGCCAATGAAGGCGTTTGGTTTTGAAAAATTCTACTAGGTAATGGTGATACTATGTCACTCATATAACCACCCAATAGTACTTTGCCATGAGTGTTAAAATAATAAAAAAAACCTAAATAAATGATAATTTTGTTTAACATAACTCTTACATGTTATATAATTATTAGCCCTTAAAGGATGAAGCTTGGTAACAAAGTGTTTGAGATTTGGTTGTCACGTTATGAGTTCAAGTTTAGAAGTTGCATTTCTTGTAAGAGCTTGAGCAGCCGAATGTTTTACTTCCTCCGTTAAAGTCCGGATATGGTGGTTTGGCGGTAGGATTAGTGTTATATAATTATCATCGAGAGTAAAGTTGATCGTGCACAAATTGCTGTGGAAGAGCCTGTCGCACGGTTTAGAGTCGAATTCAATTAAGAACAAACAGATAGGGTCCGTTTATTTTTCTAGTAGTAGACTGATTACATAATAGAGTGGTACCAAATACTTTTCTTCTAAAGTAATTCTTGATTACCATAATTATATAGGTAACGTGATACCATCTAATAAATATACAAAACATGGTGTTATATTAAATATAACTATCATTATTTAGTTTTTTTTTTTTTTTAACTATTTTTGACACGCGTGACAAGATATTATTGTGTGGGTGACGTAGTGTCATTATTGCATAGTAGAAATTTTCTTATTCTCGATGATGAAGTTAGAGCCAATGAAGGCGTTTGGTTTTGAAAAATTCTACTATGTAATGGCGATACTATGTCACTCATATAACAACCCAATAGTATTTTGCCATGAGTGTTAAAATAATAATAAAAAAAAAATAAATAAATGATAATTTTATTTAACATAACTCTTACATGTTATATAATCATTAGCCCTTAAAGGATGAAGCTTGGTAACAAAGTGTTTGAGATTTGGTTGTCAGGTTATGAGTTCAAGTCCAGAAGTTGCATTTCTTGTAAGAGCTTAGGCAGCCGAATGTTTTACTTCCTCCGTTAAAGTCCGGATATGGTGGTTTGGCGGTAGGATTAGTGTTATATAATTATCATCGAGAGTAAAGTTGATCGTGCACAAATTGCTGTGGAAGAGCCTGTCGCACGGTTTAGAGTCGAATTCAATTTAAGAACAAACAGATAGGGTCCGTTTAGGATCATGGATCTCCCAGGCATAAAGGTTATTGTTATTAACTTCACAAAAAGAAGGGAATCAAACCCAGAAAAAAAGCCCACTATCCACCTGAATTTTAATGGAGATATTGAGTATGGGCATCTTCAATTTGTGAAATGATAGGACAAGAATTGGTAGGTATGTGAACGATGATCGAGTGATACAAAATGACAGAAATGAAGCAACTATTTCGTACAAGATCCACATTTTGGAAAAATAGCATGATAAGATATTATTTATTGGCATAATTTTGAGTGGACTCTACTTTATAAAACTTAGAGATCATGAGCGATTCGAATTCTCCGTCATGAGTATGTTGAAATCATATATTTATGTGCTCAAAATTATGTTTAGGTGAATGAGAAATTACTTTCAAAATAAACCAATTGATATGGAAAATTTAAAAGGAAAGTTCATGGTCCCACATATAAAAGGAAATGAAGGATAGGGAGTGCACATTCCAACTCCTCCTGAATTCAGACATATTGGAGTTTCATCTAAAATAACTTGATAATGCGCCAAATATATTTTATTCTCAAAGATATTTTATTCGATCCAAACACAAACGATAGAGGCGAATCTGTTTTAAGGATACATAAGCTTGGGGTTTAATCTCTTTATCTTGTTTATTTCATATTCGTATTTTTGCATTTTAATTCCAAAACTTTATTTCCTACCAACGTTGATGAATATTGTTATATATATGAAACTGACATTATTGTGTATTGTTTCCTGCAATCTTACAGGTGGATTTTGTTTTTTACTACAACACATATAATGGGACATTTAGTGTTGGCTATAAACTGTCAAGGTCCTCAGGGAGATGATACTGATATGGACTGAAAAAAACGCATAAAGCATCAAGAATCCATATCCAGTATCCAGCCATATCTTATATGAATCTTGCAACATCTCATTCATCAACTCAAAAAAATGAATATATATCTACTACTACAGCCTGGCAGAATTATTACTTTTGTTATTGCTCCAATTCAATCTTTATATCCCTAGTATCTTTCTTGTCTTCTGAACTTGACAATTGATTTTCATTTGCTCCACCAAAGAACATAAGATGCAAAAAGCTAGATGTAGTAAATGACTGTCTATTTTACTTTTAGTATCCAAGTCCAAGTCTATTGCATGCAATATCTATATAATCAGAACCATATTGTAACTTTCATGTTTTTAATTTAAGTTCCGTTTGGTATGGTTACCAAACACTCATGGACAGCTAGTGCTTCTATTTCGCAGCAGAATCCACGACACCCATAAGCAAATTAATCCCGTATGATTTATATGAACAATGCTTTCAATGCATATATATAAATCTCCTTTTCTGATAAATATATTTCATCATAAAATGGTAATATATATTTTGAGGGCATGGTTATGTTGCTCCCCACAGGAATAATTTGGCCGAAACAACTGAATTTTCTGAGAAATGTCAAACTCCAAGTTGCATGGAGGGACCCCTAGAGAATAAATTTTGTTTTCATATATAGCCATTGATGTAGATGAAAGGTATCCACGCAATAGAAGCTATCTAGAATTAATAACATACATGGATGATAAGGACGGGAAATATCTATAGCCTGATGTATCTCAAGGTATATGTCACCTTTTATAATAGGTATATACTTCAAAAACTTTATAGCAGTCATCATCCCCAAATGAGTACGCTTCTTATAATTATACAAACCTTAATAAAGTTGGCCCTAAAGACAATTGATACAAGCGCAAATTATTTTGACTTAAAATTAGGGCCTAAATTGATGAGCGGTTAATATTCCTATATTTCCCGCTCATTTGTCTTAAAATTTTGTGGGTGATCTTGGGGTTTATGAGCGCTTTGATGTATTTTGGGTGTGTTTGTACATGTTAAAATCATATCACGACTCAATGGAATCAACTACAGATAAAAATAATACAGAGTAAATTGGGACAAATTCGGAGTCAAAACGTGCATTCAGAGGCTGGATTGCATGTCGAGACGCACATATGAAGAAAAACTTGGCAGAGAGCAGCGAAGGTTGGCGTGACGCGATGCCCAGCCTTGGCGCGTCGTGACGCGGAAGATATTGCCCCAATTCATCTCAGATCCGATTTTTTACAGGAAAGACCCCCAGGATTTCCTATATAAGTATAAGTTCGTCCCAAAACCTAGGAGAGAGTCTCATAACATATTTTGAAGCCTCTAAAGAGATTTTTGAGAGAAGACGAAGCACATCAAGTAAGCACAACACAAAAACTCAACAGCAGGGAGCAAAAGACTGCTGATCTCGACATAGATTCTTTCCTGTGCTACCATAAAGTTTTGTTTATTATGTAATATCTATTTAGAGTTCTTGAGCATGTGTAGTAACTAAATCTTTAATATGGGGTTGTGATGAAACCCAATATTTTGAGTTTATAAATTGATTTTTCTTATATTCTCTGTTATGCTTTGACTTATTTATTGAATCTTGTTCTTAATACTTCTTGTTACTTGATCACCAATAAGATTGATTTGGTAAACTTAATTGAACTTAACAAATGAATTTTAGGTTAGCCTTAAATTCAATAGCATACGATCTCTTCTTAGAGATTTTTCTACAGGATAAAAATATACATGTAGGGCGTGTGTAGCCATAATTGGAACCTAATTTTAATGAATATCTTCGTATTCCAGGTTAATAAGTCAATTTACATGAGTATAGGAAAATCAATTCATATGTATAATAATACTGGGTTGATTCACAACCCTGGATGCGTCTCTCTCATTGATTGTCGTTGGAATTTTCATAACTCATCCTTATTTTCTTTAGCGTTAGTTTAATTCAAATCATTTTCTAGTTAAATATCAATTAGATAACCGTAGGTATTTAGTTATAATAATTAGTAAAGTAGATGATAACTCCTCGAGGGATTGATACTTTTTTATACTACTTGAGTGATACGTGCGCTTGTGTAACGTGTGAAAATCGCGATTAAGTTTTTGGTGTAATTTCTGGGGACTTATTCTAACCCTCATTATTAATTTTTGGACTAAGTATTTTACTTGTTACAAATCATTTCTATTTTTATTTTATTTTTATTTCGTTGTTTTAGTTCTATTTAAGGTTCTTGAGAGGTTATATGAGATGAAGTCAAAACTGTGAACTCCTTCTGCTTGACCCAGAAATCTAGAGAAATTTTCATCAATTGAGAATAGACAGGCGAAAAGACCAAGTGGCACATCTTAAAATGAACAATTAGGAACCGGAACCCTTGGAAGCAGCATCACCAATTCTCATTCGAGATAGGACAATCCCGGTGGTTGACGATTTTATCTTCTACATCGTCCTGCCACCCCTGCTAGTAAACACATGTACATCAAAATATTCATTCAGATGATTCAGCAGTCGATGCAGTTTGGGGGTGGTGAAATTGAAGATCCAAACACCCACATCAGCGGTTTCCTAGAAGTGTGTGGCACATTTGATTACAATCAAGAGGAAAATGAAGTAACACGACTGAGAGCTTTTCCACACTCATTAATATATAGAGCTAAGAGATGACTTCATTCACTACCAGCAGGGTCCATCACTACTTGGGCAGATTCGGCAATAAAATTTCTTGCAAAATACTTTCCCCAGCTATGACTGCAAGATTAAGAAACGAAATCACATTCTTCATACAGTATGAATCTAAATCTCTTTATGAGACATAAGAATGGTACAAAGAGCTGCTACAAAAGTTCCCCCATCATGAGATTTCCAAATGGCTATAGGTACAGACTTTCTATAATGGGCTTAGTGGGATGATGAAGTCCACAGTGGATGCAGCCGTGAGAGGTGCACTAATGGGAAAATGGGAAAACCAAACGTGGGATATATTAGAAGAAATGACTAACAATAATTCATTGTGGACAACACAGAGGAATATGCCCCCAACGAATAGCAGATGTTCACGAGGTTAGGCTCAATACAATTATGAGTGCCAAGCTCGAACAAATCTGCAAATGCCTAGAGGTCCTGAGTATGCAGGCCATGAACAATGTATGTGCAACAAGTGTATGATATATGTGAGGACATAATAAGGAGCCATACGCTTCATATGACGAGTTTGTAAACTATGTTAACAACTTCAACAGGCCATGCCACAACCCCTATTCAAACAGCTACAACCCGAATGGAAAGATCCCCCCAATTTTGGATGGAAAAGTAATCAATGGGCAGGACCACATGATAGATCACATGTCCTGTAGCAGAACAAAGAGGCCATTCAGGAGAGCAAGCCACCCATAGAAGAGCTACTAATGCAAGTGGTGAATCACAAAAAGCTTCTTATAGAGCAAAGCGTGAAAATGCTAAGAACAACGCTAGATTAGAAGCATTAGTATATATCCAAGCCGCGTCTTTGAAGACACTGGAGAGTCATTTGGGACAATTGGTAAGTGGTCACAACTACAGACCATTGGGTGCCCTCCCAAGTGATATAGAACCTAATCCAATGGACCAAAATAGTCAGTCTTGCAAGGCCATAACACTGAAGAGTGTGACTATCATCAATAAGGACATTGGGATACATCAACCTACAGAGAAGGAGACAGATCCTACCAAAGAAAATATGAGAGATGAAGGAAATACCCAAGAGGCTAGACCTACAAATTATCCACCTCCTTAATTGCCTCAACGTTTATAGTAGCACAAGCTAGATAAGCAGTTTTCAAAGTTCTTAAAGATCTTCAAGAAATTACATATCAATATTCCATTCGCCAAGGTTTTAGAGCAGATGCCCAGCTATGTGAAATTTTGAAGGACATCCTGTCAAAGAAAAGAAAGTTGGGTGAGTTTGAAATTGTGGTACTCGCAGAGGAATACAGTGCCATCCTACAGAAGAAGCTGCCCCTGAGCTGAAGGATCCAGACAACTTTACCATACCATGCACCATCAAAAACCACTATTTTGGTAAGACTCTATATGATTTGGGTGCGAGTATCAACTTCATGCCACGGTCTATCTATAAGAAATTGGGTTTGGGAGAGGCGAGACCAACCACTGTTGCGTTATAACTAGAAGATAGATACCTCACCTACCCTCGAGGAAAAATAGAGAATGTGCTAGTAAAAGTGGACAAGTTCATCTTCCTCACAGACTTCATAGTCTTAGATATGGAGGAAGATAATGAAATCCCCATCATCCTTGGAAGACCCGTCTTAGCTACAAGGAGAGCGTTGATCGACGTGTAGAAGAGAGGGAGTTTACCATGAGAGTACAAGATCAAGAGGTGACACTTTATGTCTTCAAAGCCATGTCATATCCACAAGATGATGAATAATGCCACATGATAGATATTATTGGAGGTGCAGGTCCAGAAACAGTTAACATGGGTTACCCGAATGATAATACTGAAGAGAGCCCACCGAAGACACTAGAGGCAGATAAGAAAATTGAATGGGTTTATATGTATGTGTGTGATCTGCTACCTCAATTGAGAATTGTTACACCGTGGATGGAGTCATTCATTGAGCCATTGAAAGATCTTGAGGGACATTACATAGACATAACACCACATCAAGATGCTCAGTTCTTGCCATCCAATAGGCAGTATATGAGCGAGCATTATGGGGTCATATCTCAAAAAACTAAGCTTACAAGGGATCCACCATGACCAATTGGGTGGTTATGTCTGACTAAATATGTTAAACTTAGCAATAGTTGGGAGGCGACCCATGCATTTGTTTACTTTTCATTTTTTTAGTTTAAATTTTATTATTTTGTGTGACGTTGTGTGATTGATGTGTGCATGATTTATGCAAGTATTGTCACAGCCTGCATAGTCTGCTTAGTTAAATTTTGACGAGAGCCACATTACAATGCAGAATCATAGCGACCCCTACACGGTAGTGTTATTCTCTTATTTGCTCTTAATTATTTTATTTTGTTACATTATGGACAATACGTATTTTAAGTTTGGGGGTGTGTGTCTTTTTTTTTTTGTGCAAGTTTGTGTTATTTAGTACTTGCTATGTTTCTTTAAAAAAAAAAAAAAAAAATTTGTCTTAGGTAGTGAAATATAGTGTAATGATGAGATTGTTTACCTTGGTGTGAAATCTTGGAACATGATGAGTGTCCATTTTACTTTTATCTCATGTTTTAAATAGTTGATTTAGGTTAGACTCGTAAGCACTTAATAGTAGGTTTCTAGTAGTAAGAGCATAGGTAGTTGGAAAAGTGACTAGTTGAAGAAATTGATTGACGATGAATAACCAATTGCTTAGATATCTATCTCTGTTTGCAAGTGTTATGATGTATGGTATGATTAAAAAAAGAAAAAAAAGTTAAACAACCTATAACCGATAAGTATGAAGTTACACATGGGCGAGTGTTAAGACTGTCATAAGGAGAAATGCTATCTTAAAGGGTACGTATGTTGAAAAAAAGAAAGAAAGTTTGAAGAAAAAAAAAGAAAAAAATCGTACCATACTGAGTAAAGAAAGACAGACACATATACTTTTGAGATATCCAGGTTGGTTTGACCCATTGGATGCAAATTTTAAGATGAAGTCACTGAGTTGACTTACTTAAGATTCAAGCTATGACCAGATCTTTTCGCACACACACTTGAGTCTAACATAGATGAGTTATTCAAGAACTTAGATTTGAGTTGTGTTGGGTACTTCAAGGTTCTTGGGTTTCGTTACTGAGCATTCTCTGAGGACAATACTATCTGCAACTCCCAGAACGGTTTGTTTAGTTAGTTAGTTTTAATTTTAATTTTTACATTTTTGTGTGATTGCATGTGCGTGTTAAAAGACGTTTGTGGGATTCGTCTCTATAAGCCCTCACGAGATTATAAGTCTTCCACTAGGACCACCTAAGGGTTTAAAGGTTTGGTGCATGCGCTAAATGCAATCGTGATCCCTACGAAAGTGGCTTAAGTTAATTTATTTTAGTTTTATTTTATTTTATTTGTTTTGCTCGAGGACTAGCAAAATATTAAGTTTGAGGGTGTGATGAATGGTTAATATCCCTATATTTCTCACCCCCTTTGTCTTAATATTTTGTGGATGATCTCGGGGTTTATGAGAGATTTGATGTGTTTTAAGTGTGTTTGTGTAGGTTAAAATCATATCACGACTCAATGGAATTAAATAAAGATAAAAACGGAAAAATACAGAGCAAATTGGGGAAAGTTCAGAGTCAAAATGCGCATCTCGATGCAGAATTGCATGTATGAAGAAAAACTTAGTAGAGAGCAGTGAAGGTTGGCGCATCGCGACACCCAGCCTTGGTGCATCATGACACACCGAATGGTGAAAGTGGAGTTGTGATGCGCGTGAGCGCATCGCGACGCGGAAGATGCATAAGTTCGTCCCAAAACCTAGGGGAAAGTCTTATAACATATTTTGAAGCCTGCAAAGTGATTTTTGAGAGAATACGAAGCACATCAAGTAAGCACATCACAAAAACTCAACAGTAGGAAATGAAGGACTGCCGATCTCGACAGAGTTTCTTCTTTCCTTTGCTTCCATGATGTTTTGATTATTATTGAATATCTATTTAGAATTTTTGAGCATATGTAGTAACTGAACTTTAATATGAGGTTGTGATAAATCCTAATATTTTGAGTTTATAAATTGATTTTTCTTTTATTTTGTATGATGTTTTAGCTTATTTATTGAATCTTGTTTTTAATGCTTCTTGTTGTTTGATCACCAATAAAATAAATTTGGTAAAATTAATTGAACTTGACAAAAAAATTTTAGGTTAGCCTTAGATTCAATAGCATATGATCTCTTCTTAAGGATTTCTCTACATGATAGAAATATACATGTAGGACGTGTGTAGCGATAATTAGAACCCGATTGTAATGAATTTGGCATTAATTAGTTGACATAGAAATATAGTTAATTAATTTATTCTGAATATTTTCACATGATCATCGAAAGAAACTTGTGGATATCTTCATACTTCAGGTTAATAAGTCAATTTATTACACGAGTATAGAAAAACCAATTCATCTATAGAATAATACTGGGTGGATTTACAACCCTGTATGTCTCTCTCATTGATTGTCATTGGAATTTTCATAACTTATCCTTATTTTCTTTAGCATTAGTTTAATTCAAATCATCTTCAAGTTAAATATCAATTAGATAACTGTAGATAATTAGTTCTAATAATTAGTAAAGTATGTGATAAGTCTTCGATGGATTGATACCTTTTATACTACTTGAGCGATAAATGCGCTTGCGTAATGTGTGAAAATCGCGATCATAAATCTATAAAAAATTAATTTTTACATATATAAATTAATTTCCAAATTTTAAGGTAACTCATGACTGGCACTAGAATTTAGTAGATTCTTTACATGAGTTTAAGGAGTGATTATGAAACCCTTTTAGTTGGTTCAACTTGTCATGTGCTAAACGGCACAAAATAAAAACCATATGCTGGGTGAGTCTGTATATGAGACTTCTGCTTTTAAAAGAATAAAGTGATGATGGGGTTCCCAGTTCCCATCAGAATATAAGTCTGAAAGTGAACATATTCAGAAGCTGGTCTTGGTCAGTGAAGAATTCATATGTAATTGCATCTAGCTCAAGGTGACCAGTGACCACTACTTCAACTTGCAATCCAGGGCCACAAGAGGAAGAAAATGGTCATAGCTTTTGATCAATTGGAAAGAAAAGGTATATCCCGAGAGATAAACATGGATGATGAGGATTCTATATCTCCAACAACAATAATACCATTTCTTTGTGCATATAATTTATCTCTCTCAAGGAAAGGTCAACCACTACATCACTAGGTTGTTCAATGGCTGACTCTCAAGGAAAGGTCAACCACTACATAATTTATCAACTGTACATTGTCTGCAGACTTATAATATTTATTTTTACTCTCATCCAAAAGGTTGTATAAAATGGGAGAAACAGATTAGAATTTAATCAAAGTTAAAGAGTGATCCAAGTTCCAAAAATATACCAAAGGTTATTTTGTTTCAAGATCATATAAATATTGGAGCAAAAGCTTATGCCAAAATTATCTAGGCATCAGTAATTTCAATTATAATCCTCCAAGAAAGCGATAGCTTGAGATTTTTCTTTAGTTCATTATCAAGTACTATATGGAAAAAGAGATGAGGCCTAAACTTGTTCACTGCAGAAAAAATAACATTTCAAGATAAGAATATAAAATATCAGTAACTGAAAATCTACAAGCCAGCTTTACAATTTTGTAATGTCGTTGAGAATAGACTAACAAACAACGACTGCTGTAGCATCTCTGACGCTATAGTGACTCATGAACGCAATACAGAAAAATGCCTGAATGCAGATACTAATGACTCATGATGCTGGGCCGAGTGTCGCGGCCGTGACCTTGAGCAATTCATCAAGTAAAGGAGAACCATTTGGGTACTCTCCATGTATATACCGTTTTAATTAGTATAAGTTGAGAATACACAAGATTTTTTTAGTCGCATATGGTCATATATACCTCCCTCATGATTCGAACACATGTAGCCAACTAAATAAATCTACGTGAAAGACCACTCGGCCAAAATCCCGAAAATAATGTACAAATGACATAATCGGCCTATGTCACTTAATAGTATTATCCCACTACTTAGAATACCCAATAGGTCTATTTCACTATTGTACTGAGCACTTATCGCTTATATTCATTGTATATAAAGTTTGATTATTATTCTAACAAAAGACAATTGAAATTGAACAGATTAAGATGATATAATTTCGTAATTAGGAATTACACTATCTACAAGTTAAAAAAAAATTTCTCATCCAAATAAAGCTATCTATTGAAAAATAGACATGCTAGTTCTAATTAAACCAGGCAAATGCGACTTTAGCTTAGTACTATACTATCCGCACCTTGCAAGAAAAAGAAAACTACCCAGCTATAATTTTGTCATTTTCTCTCCTCACAAAGACAAACAACAACTAGCTTCACTTAAATGCAATCTTTTCTCTCATGAAAGTAAGTATATGTATAAAAATACTTAATAAATTATTAATTACTCGGTTAAGTTTTCTAAACCCAATGTATCCTCATACATTGGATTCTGTTTCCAGTTTACTTCCCAATCAATCAAGAAAGAATAAATACATACATTTTCCTAAACATGTATAGTAATGATAAAAGAATTGGATTCGACTCTGGGTTGAACATTTATTGTTTTATTTTTTTTAAATTATTATTTATTTTTTTAATAATAATTTAAATGTAATTGAATCATAATTATATATTTTTATTAAAATACGTGTGATAAAAAATTATGAAAAATTTAGTGTAACTCCACTTAACGCAGAGCAATTTTCTTGTTAGTATATAGATCACGTGAGAGACGTTCTTAACTTGCAAGTGCATCGCAATATATGATTTCACATGTAATTTCGGCAACAGCCGGTGCATAAAAAGAACCGGTGCATAAAAAGAAATAAGGAACATGAATAACATAGAGCCAAAATGGAAAAATTACAGCTTACTTCTTTTCTTGGGAAAACAAAAACCTGCCTCAAATTAAGCTTGATTTGAGTTTAATCATATAATTAGTAGAGAAAAACTTATATAGAGATAAGTTTTATAAGACCGTCAAATCAATGAATGACACGTGTCTAAATTCAAAATAATTGAGACACGTGACACTCACCGATTGAAACGTCCATATAAATTTGTAAGGATTTGGATTTAGTGTTGAGTTGAGCCCGCAACGGCTGAGCGAACAAAGGTCCCCTCTTACTGGCTATATAAGCACCAGCAATGACTCTCTTCTTACTTATACCAGTTTCTAAACTTTCTTTTATATAACAATATTTCTCTCATTGTACTGTTCATTTGGTTCTGCATATGGCGTCGGGCTCGACATGGACTGCTAAGCAAAACAAGTTGTTTGAGAATGCTTTGGCCATTTATGACGAGGATACCCCGGATCGCTGGCACAATCTTGCCAAGGCTGTTGGTGGCAAAACTGTGGAGCAAGTGAAGATGCATTATGAGATGCTTGTTGAAGATGTTAGCAAGATTGAAGCTGGTGAAATCCCTTTGCCCAATTACAAGAAAATTGTTGGCGGTGGCAACAAAGGTTACAGTTCCAATTACATGGCTGAAGAACAAAGGTACTAGCTAGCACTTCACTGTACCATTGTTTAATTTTAATAACATCATTTTAAACAAAGAATATGATGATATATTATTATTTATTAAGATAATTTATTATTTTGCATGCAGGGTGAAGAGTCTTAGGATCAGTGAAGCATGAACCAGAATCTGATGAATAAAGTAAAGATCCATTTACGTGTGAACTTTAAGTTACTAAGAAGCGAATAATCAAAATGGGACACACACACATGCATTGTTTAATTTTAATAACATCATTTTAAACAAAGAATATGATGATATATTATTATTTATTAAGATAATTTATTATTTTGCATGCAGGGTGAAGAGTCTTAGGATCAGTGAAGCATGAACCAGAATCTGATGAATAAAGTAAAGATCCATTTACGTGTGAACTTTAAGTTACTAAGAAGCGAATAATCAAAATGGGACACACACACACACATATATATTTCTTTCTTCATGCTCTACATGTACTACTAATGTCACGATCCAATACCGGGACCAATACTCTTTGAGTAAATAAACAAAACAAAGTTGATTCAACATCAGTCAAACGGTCAAAAAGTCACCAGAAAATGATCAAAAAGTCTAAACATGCCTTGGTAAAAATGGACCAAAATGTAAAATTTCAAAACATGTCCCAGGGACTTTAAAACAAAAGAAAATATAAAATTATGTAGAAAATATTTAAAATATTCCTGCAGTTTAATTTGAACACATGTCATGAATAAATAATCAGAATTCAAATAATGATCCGACTATGGAATACATTACCTAAATATCTACATAGTCTGATAATCTTAAATATAAGTCAATTACCTCCAAGAATGTACCAGTACCCGAAGAAGTGAAGAAAACTACTCAACACGGTCCAGAACTCTCGAGGAATCAAACTCGCTCCTTACTCTCTGAAGTTCCAAAACCCAGATCTAATCTGAAATATTAAGTTGAGGGGTGAGCAAAACCACGCGCTCGATAGGGATTAAATAACTCACCTTAATTGGTTTTACAAAACTCCCGTATGGTTAGTAAAATATATATATGTCCAATAAAATAATATTGATGATGCAAGTTTAATTAATAGCTATAATTTATATATATTATTATTATAAATAAAATATGCATCATCAACAACATTAACCATTTAAATAAAAAACGTACGAGTGAAATGGCACACGGGGCCGTGTAACCAGACTCCCAATACTGGAGCTATGAATAATCAATGTGCTGCAACAGGGCCACACAACAAATGTCACAACGAGGCAATATAATAAATATGTGCCACGACAGGCCACACTACAAATGCCACAATAAGGCCACAATAAATAAATCATGCGCATTTTCAGGACTCTCACCGAGGGACGTGTCATAACCATCTAAATAGCGCCACTTAGGGGTCATGTAACAGTTGCCACAATGGGGCAACTTTAACCAATATTTGTGCCACAACGGGGCTCCACATATACCAATTTTAAATATATCCAATTTTAATTTTATTACCAATCCAGGTCCAATTTATATTTATACTACAATGCATATATTTATAAAAGCCAAACAATAAAACTCATAATGGTCGTATCGTATCGTATCGTATCGCCCAACGCCTTCTCACATTTTCATAAAACATGGCTAATATTAAAACGCATTTTATATATCATTTCTATAGGCAAATCATAATGATATAAGTAAATAAAGTTAGAACCACAATTAAGGTGTGAAACTGAATCATTACCTCAATCCGACGCTCGAAACAAAAAATTGATCTCATAATGATGCTCATTGTGTTTAAACTATTTTGTTGGTCTAACAGCTATAAAACTCTCTTTGGGCTCAGCTGACACAATCTATGAGGCACGCGAGTCCCGCTGACCGGTGACGGCCAAATGTCGCCCACAATTGAAATCTCGAGACCTGAGATGTACAACGCACCAATTAAATATCTCAAACGATTCTAACAGAAATTTGGCATGGTTCCTTTTAAAACACGAACTATCCATTTATAACCCAACACTATAAATGCCCATCTGAGTCCTACAAAAATCACACATCCACACTCCACATATCAAAACCATAATTCGAAATCAACAATCCAAAACTCAAATCTCAATACAATCAAATAATCCAAAATCGATAATTTAATACGCGTAATAATACAACAAGTATACAAAGTTAGAGTTTGGGTTTATTACCGCACGAAAGGATTGAACCAATGCGTCAGAAATGTCGAATAGGAGATTCTGCCCAACTCATGGTGGCGCGTGGCCTCCACGCACTAGCGAACGTCAAAGCCCCCAATACCGGTATATGCGCGTCGTCGTCCTGAACCCAATGGCAGTGGTCACGCGCTGGTCTGGTCTCTGGTTTGCCGTGAATCGCCCAAATACCGCCAAGAACTCTAAGCTCTTTATTCACGGGAAAATGGCCACCTTCGATGACACCACCACCACCAAAATGCTCCTTGTGACTTACTCTCCATTCACCGGAAAAAAGTCTCCCATGGTCTAATCTTTCTCTCTCTCATGCATTGGACAAGAAAGAAATGAAATAGAGAAGAAAAAATGAAAAATGAGAGAGACACTAACGTTTTTGTGAGAGACAAAATGAAGAAAAAGAAGATTTTTATAATTAGCTGGAAAATATCAATCAATCCCTTGGATTTTGGTCGAACAAACATTGAGTTAAATTTATAAAAATTCTATCAAGTGACTCTTAAATTGAAAATTCAAAATTTTGACCAAAGACTTTAAGTGAAAAGACAAAAATAACCTTACATAATTTAGAGTTATTACATTATTCTCTCCTTAAAAGAATTTCATCCCGAAATTCAGAATATAAAAAGGATAAAGGTACGACGTCATGTACGGAGGTAAACAAGATGATAGTGTCACAAATACTTCATCAATAGGCCCGAAAGCTTGATGTCATACAAGACATGTCACACAAATGGGCCCACTAACAAAGTATTGTCCGCTTTAGGACTCATAATAAAGATGGATCTCAAGTTTAAACCCTACACCATCACGACTTTGTTCATGATACCATCGGTTACTGACCCATTAAGCATCAATGAACTGAAAAGTTGAAACTGGAAAGCATATGCAGAAAGATACAACATGACTAAAATCCCATAACATGACCGTAAATTATGACCTCAATAGACATGAGTTGTTTCCACGTCAAGTGAAATCTGACTGAAAATAACTTAATGTCAAATGAAAACATCACATGACTGAATAACGTCAACTGAAAATATAAAATAAATGTAAACTATAAACATGAAAATATGATTACAAATTGTAAAACATAACATAAGCTGAAATTGAACCACGTAACGAAAACGTAAACATGAATTTGAAATTAAAAACATAGATTGAAAATGTAAACTTAAGGTGGCATAGTAAGCCAATCGAAAGTCCATAAACATGCTTAAAAAAATTGAAGTAGGGGAACATGAACAAGAATATGAATAAAGCTCTGGGGGTGATCAATACCTCATGAGGTATCGAGAAATACGTAAAAAGAACGTCAAATGAAATTGTGTAAATGTGACACGTAAGTTGGAATCATAAATTGTTTACATGACATTATGGAAAACGTCAACTGAAAACTAAAAATCACGACACAAGGAAAATGTCAGCTGAAAATATGTAAACATGACGCATGAAGAACCTAAGCATTAAACATGTAAACATTACACATAAAAGACATCAATAAACTGTGAACGTGAAAACATGACTAAAAAAATTGTAAAACATAAGATGAGCTGAAACTAAACTATGTAGTAAAAATGTAAGCATGAACATGAAATCATGGTCATAGACTGAAGCTGAAAATGAGAACGTGTACTTGAAAACATAAAATGAGCTGGCATAATGAACATAATCTGACACACATTTTGGCTTATGCATACAAGCTCGTACAATGTCCATTATCAAATTTGGAATAGATATGGAATGAACACCGTCCGAACAGAATCATAATCGATACTTCTAACATGAGAACATACAAATGGAAACGTAATTCATAAACACGTGACGCGTAATCGTAAACTGAAAATGCAACATGATAATTTAAGCTAAAAACGTAAAGTGAAAACATAACTAATTACAACAGTTGAAAATGTAAACTGAAGGCACGAGCTGAGACATGAGCTGAAAATATAAATTGAATACATATAACGTAAACATAAATAATTTGAAAACATAATACACATGAATAGGAGAAGCATCCATTCACTGACTATCATACCCTAACGAGTTCACAATTAAGGTCATAACCTTTCCCGGAATGCCATACATCCCCCTATGGAATTCGGAACCAAAAGAAGAATACATCAGAGAAGCTCAACGTACCCAATTGATATTGACCAATTGTCAACTAATCTTTTCCAAGTTGAACTATCATAATCTCTTCGTGAACTTTTACAACTGACTATGTATTATATTACAAGATTTTTATACTAGGATGATGCATATAGACCAAAAGATCGAAATTATAAAAATAAAACTCGAAACTTTTTCTTAATAGGTGTCACATTCAAAAGAAAGTAAAACAGGCGCTCTGATACCAAAAATAATGTCACGACCTAAAATCGGGGCCAGTGATCTTTGGGTAAATAAATAAAACAAAGCTGATTCAAGTCCAGTCAAACGATCAAAAATTCAAAACATGCCTTGGTCAAAATGGACCAAAATATAAAATTTTAAAACATGTCACAGGGACTTAAAAATAAAAGAAAATATAAAATCATTTAGAAAATAGTTAAAATGTTCCCACAGTTTAATGTGAACACCTGTCATGAATAAATAATCAAAATTCAAATAATGGTCCGACTATGTAATGAATCACCTAAATATCTAAATAGTCCGATAATCTTAAATACAAGTCAATTACCTCCAGGAATGCACCAGTATAGAAGAAGCGAATAAAATGACTCAACAAGATCCATAACTATTGAGGAATCAAACTCGCTCCTCGTTCTCTGAAGCTCCAAAACTTATATCTAATCTAAAACGTTAAGTTGTGGGGCAGGCAAAACCATACACTCAGTAGGAATTAAATAACTCACCTTAATTGGTTTTACAAAACTCTTGCTTGGTTAGTAATATATATATATATATATATTGTTGGAGTTGGTGCTTGGAGCGCCAATCCGAATAATGTATTGTACATTATATTTTATTATTTATTTAATAAAATAACTATATTTTCATTTCAACCTTGTTAATGATTATGTCATTATGCATATTAGATTGATATATATAAATATTATAAGAATGAAATCGACCTTAGAATAGTCAGTAGTAATATTGGACACTGATTGGTCTGACATTGAGATAATATTACTACTATAAACTATTCTTAAAGTAAAATATTCCTAGTCGTTGCTTTTGGAATACAGTCAAATTCCTATAACATAGAAGACTAGCACATCTCATATATTGAAATTGGAGTTCCAATGGTTTAACCCGATGTATCATAAGTAAGGGAAACTAGTATAGACATGTGAGTATTCATTGGAGCGAATACTGAAAGACTCATAAGTGATTCTTAATAGTTGGAAGTACACACCACCGTCAATAGAAATCTCCTCGAGTCGAATAACATATGTGATCATTTGACTATAGAAGACTAGCACATGTTGTTTATTAGAATTAGAGTTCCAATGATTTAACCCAATGTACCATGAGTAAGGGAAGCTCGTATAAACATATGAGTATTCATTGGAGCGAATAATGAAAGACTCATAGGTGATTCTTAATAGTTGGAAGTACATACCACCGTCATAGGAATCTCCTCGAGTCGAGTAGCATATGCGATCCTTTGACTATAGGATAATATTGATTTTGTGTGCGATCCTCCATACTTTGATGCCATATATGTCAGAGACCTTTCATGATTTGACAATTAGATGTTCTTTGGGTGTGGACTGATGCACACGTTATCAAGTACGTATCAAGATAGGATCTGTCGGCCCGTATGTGAACCATAAGGGGTTTAGGTATTCATGTGAGTAAGTCACGATTCTTAAGACTTTAGCCAAAGTTGATCATCTAGGGTGGATCGCATATATCAGAAATGTTGTTATGATTAGTTGTAAAAAATTGTGGACATATCAACATGAGATGTGCGCATTGAAAACTTGACGGTGTAATCTATGTTTCCTAAGCACAACTCGAATAGCCTACGACAGATGGATTGTTAAACATATGCGATGACCTGATTTGTATAGTTCAGAAAGGTCATTCGTGTTCTTCGCGAATTCGGAGGTGGTCAAATTGTGTACATATAAGCTAGGCTTATGTGACGAACGTGTCTGGACTTAGACAGTCTCATAATATGAAGTGTACTTGTTGAGCACATTGATAGCCTATAATTTTTGTTATAATAAATAATATTTGATATTATAATTATCAACTAAAATAATTAAGTGTGATTAGATAACATTACTTATTTACTTTGACCTAATTGGATTAATCCAAAATCACACAAGGGTTTTTTGTTGTAATTTCATAAATATCTCTACCATTGGAGGATATTTTGGTAATTATAAATATGTAATAATAAGTTTATTTGGTTTGATTTAATTGGATAAAATCAAAGTGGTAGACATTGAACTAATCCATTGATTAAACTTTGTCTTGATTTAGTTGGATTAAATCAAAGTGGTAGACAAAAGTGATTAGTCACACCTAATTATACATATTTAGACAAATTGGATTAAGCTCACATAAAAGTTGATTAAAACTTTTATTAATAAAAAATTGCATAAGTTTTTCTATAAAAGGAAAACTTGAGCAAGTTTTTAATAAAGGCAAAATAAGCTAAAACAAGCATTAAGCAAAAGAAAGAAATATTAGCATAAGTAAAGTTTTTGTGGGAGAAGCTTTGGAAGTTCTCAACAACAACAAGAAGAATATTGGATCTTCATATCAAGCTTGCTAGCTTAGGAAGTTCTCTACGACAACAATAAGAAGAAGATCGGACCTTCGAATCAAGCTTGCTAGTTTTGGAAGTTCTCTACAAAATTTCAATAATGAGGAGAAGATTTGATTTTTGGTTCAAGCTTACTAGGTAAGTTTGATCTTTTCTAAAAGCTATGTTTTTGTATTTGATACATAATAATATAGCTTGAAGTTGAAATTAGGCTAATGAATTCTATATGGATGCTTTGGAAGCATAAACACAATATGTTTGTGATTGGGTCAAAATGTTCATGTTGGACATGGAACACAAAATTAGAGTTTGGAACTCTAGATAATAGCTTGGAGTTATGGCTATCATTCTAGAATCACTTGACCACCTTTAAATGACCTAGAATTTTTCAAGAGTCACTTCATTGTGGCATTCTAATTTGGTTTGTGTTTTGGATTCAAAATTAATACATGTGGGTATTTAGAATAAATTTTTGTTTTTGTAAAAATATTTGATATTTTGAAAAACATGATTTTTATTCTATAACATGTGTTGATGTTAGTTTTGATGTTATAATTATATTTTGGTGTTTGGAAGTGTGTAGAAAAAATTAGAAATGAATTGGGTTTAAAAACCCTAAGCATGAAGTCTCATTCCAGCTTTCTGGAATGAGAGCTGATGCATTCAATTTAATTTGAACAAGAAAATTTAAAAAAAGGTGTGTGTATTGGGAGTTTCAGTGCGCGCGTACTGTAGCGAGTATAAGTACTTGCGTGTGACGTCTGTCGAATCTTGGTTTGGCTCATTTCTAAGCTTACAGACTCGATTCAGCCCCGATTTTTTCGTATGCACTTGTAATGGAATATATTATTCCATTAAACTATTTAAAAATACATTCATATTTGATATATATGGGTTAGACCCACTTCCATTGTGAGGGGATACCGATCCAACCTTATGGGTCCCACAACCGCCCCAACAGATGTAGGGATTTTGGACCCCTAGGTTCGGATTGGTGCCCCGCGTAACGAAAATGGGTCTAACCTATGATAATTGAGCATTGGTGTATTTTTAAATATTTTAATGAAAAACCATATTCCATTATGAGTGTTAGGGAAAAATCGGGGATCAATCGGAGTCTGGAAAAACTAAAACGGGATAAAAACTGAATCCAACACACCTGGTACGCGTCGCACTGTTTGAGCGCGTGCAAGTTGCGCATGTAGCTTGCATGCACATACTACTGTAGACATGACGTTATATATATTTTTAATTTTAAAACCTTTAACACCTTTTAAAACACAACCAAAATAATTTTAATTTCAAAACCAACATCAACACATGTTTTACAACAAACGCACACACACAATTCTCTCTATATATATATGTATTTTTTTTGAATCAAAACACGAATTAAAATAGAATCCCACAATAAAATGACTCATGAATAATTATAGGTCACTCAAAAGTGGTCAAGTAATTCTAGAATGGTAGCCATAACTCCAAGCTATTATCTAGAGTTCCAAACTCTAATTTTATGTTTATATCCAACATAAATTTTTTGACCCAATCACAAGTATATTGTGTTTATGCTTCCAGAGCATCCATAAATAATTCATTAGCCTAATTTCAATATGAAGCTATGTTATTATATATCTAATACATAATACATCACTATATGTTTCACTAATGATAACTCACTAATGAAAAAATAGCCTTAGATAATATCAAACTTATCTAGTAAGCTTGATTCCAAGATCTAATCTTCTTCTCCTTGTTTAAATGTTGTAGAGAACTTCCAAAGTTAGCAAACTTGACTCTAAGATCCAATCTTGATTCCAATACTAACAAGCTTCATTCTAAGATCCAATCTTGATTTCTCCTTATTGAAATGTTGTAGAAAACTTCCAAAGCTTCTCTAATCATTTCTTTTACTTAGGGTAATATTTCTAAATCTTGTTGTTTTATCTTTCACAAGCTTAACATTTGAGCTTATCGAGCTTCTTAAGCTTACTGAAAATCTTACTCAAGCTTGCTATTTATAGCAAAATGTATACAATTTTTAATTAATAAAAGTCCTAATCAAATATTAGGTAGGATTAATTCAATATGTAAAATTAGGTGTGACTAATCACCTTTATCTACCACTTTGATTTAATCTAATTAAATCAAGACAAAGATTAGCAAATGGATTAGTTCAATGGCTACCACTTTGATTTTAAATCGAGCCAAATACACCTATAATTACATATTTGTAATTACCAAAATATCCTCCAATGGTAGAGATATTTATGAAATTACAACAAAGCCCTTGTGTGATTTTAGATTAATCCAATTAATCTAATTACGTCAAAGTAAATTATCAATGTTATCCAATAACACTTAATTATTTTGGTTGATAATTATAATATCGAATATTATTTATTATCAAAAATTATCGACTACCCAAGTTCTCATCGAGTACACTTCATACTGTGGGACTTTATAAGTCCAGACACGTTCATCATATAAGCTTAGCTTATATGTACGCAATTCGGCCACCTCTGAATTCGTGAAGAACACGAACGACCTTTCTGAACTATATAAGTCGAGATCATCACATATGTTTATCAATCCCTCCATCGTAGACTATCTGAATTGTGCTTAGGAAACATAGATTACACCGTCAAGTTTCCGAGGCACACATCTCATGTCGAAATGTCCATGATTCTTTACAACTAATCAGAAACTATTTCTTATATATGTGATCTACCCTAGGTGATCGGCTTTGGTCAAAGTCTTAAGAATCGTGACTTACTCACATAAATACCTAAACCTCTTATGGTACACATACGGGCCGAAAGATCCTATCTTGATACGCACTTGATTAACGGACGTATCGGTCCACACCTAACGAACATCTAGAGGCCAGACCATGAAAGGTCTCTGACATACATGGTATCTAAGTGTGGATGATCTCACACAAAATCAATGATATCCTATAATCAAAGGATCACATATGCTTCTCGACTCGAGGATATTCTTATTAACGGTGGTGTGTACTTCCAACTTTTAGGAATCACCTGTGAGTCATTCAGTATTCCCTCCAATAAATACCCACATGTCTATAGGAGCTTCCAAAGCTCATGTTACATCGGGTTAAACCATTGGAACTCCAATTCTGATATACGACTTGTGCTAGTCTTCTAGGTTATAGGAATTCGATCGTATTCCAAAACCAATGACTAGGAATACTTACTTTAAGAATAGTTCATAATAGTAATACTATCCCAATGTTAGACTACCCAATGTCCAGTATTACTACATGACTATTCTAAGATCGATGTCATTCTCAGCATATTTATACATCAATCTAATATGCATAATGACATTATCATTAATAAGGTCTGAAATGAAAATATAGTTATTTTATTAATATATCATAAAATATAATATACAATACATTATTTAGATTGGCGCTCCAAGCACCAACTCCAACAATAGAATGGTATCTGCGCAGGCCTTGACCAAACAACATATGTTGCATGTTTGACATGTATTTGAATCTATGCCTTTGTAATTTTATTTTAATTATGCATAAGTCATATTGGATATGCATTGCATGTTTTAAACTAAAATTTTTATTTTGACCCAAGCATGTTAATGACTTGATTTTCATAAATC